>JAEQBA010004535.1:11247-42902 GCA_019434445.1 Phalangium opilio | reverse complement strand
TGCTACAGTACATATACCTTATGAGGGGTCAAACAAAATCGGTGTGGTCATAGAAGTATAGATGTTAAATGCATTTTCGGACTCGAGATTGATTGATTGATTGATTTCCCATTGAACTTCCCATCCCTGGATGCATCCCACTGCATGATTGCGCTTCAACAAACTATAATTACAATATCCCTTATTGGAATGGGAACACCCTGTATATTGTAGCATTGACCAGTGGTTATTTCAAGCTCCTGGATTACTGTCCATCACAACTCACTGAGGATTATATTTTGGACCTATTCCCAATTACAGTAGAACTTTTTTGACCCTCAGGGCTTGGATATAGTGGCTATAGTTGGGGACAACTCGACTTAGACCATTCCTGTTAATTCTTATAGAGAAACCAACTTGCAGGGGCGAAGGTGTCCCTGTCGACTCGCCAAGAATCAACACCAGATGGAGCCTCACTCACTGCCTCCCTCTAGCGGTGGTGCTTTTTGACGGACCCCTATGCCCTGTAAAGTTCTCTTCACAAATGTCAATAAAGTTTCGCATAATTTTAAAGTAAAAGTGACGTTCGTGTGTTCCAGGAGTTAGGAATTTTTTCATTCGGTCACGTGATATATCAGCCATTTTACTCAACGTAAAAATGTATTTCTTCCGTACATTCCTATTAGCTGTATGAATTCCTGATCATTATTTTTTATTTGCTTTTGACACCGTTTTATTTATTTATTTATTTATTTTTGTAAAAAGTGTTTATGGTAAATCTGTAAACACCATGGTCCATATTAAGTTGGCTATGGCTTAGGCAGTCTTTGCTTTGTCTAGTGGTGAATCTTAAGCCTAACACAGATACAGGCTTTTTCCAGACTGTTAAAAAATAAAAACAACTTTTACGACGACGACAAGGTATGCCGGTGTTGTCAATGAAAAATTTTGACCAAGTGCCTCATAAATAATGTACCCTAATCGACTCTTGTCAAATACAAAGCGTGTCCATCCTTTTTAAAAGACGAATCAAGTTGGTCAAGTTAAATTTAGACAGTTTTACACACTAAATATTACAACCAGGGATAGATTTAATTTTAGAAGTAGGAATGGAGAACGGAACGGTTATTATTTACTTCAGTTATTCCGACTCATAGACCTCCCAGAATAAAGCCCATCCCTCCAACCAACACGTAACGAAAAGTTTAAATTATCTTATTGGCTGCTCACTTAAACCCTACGTTTTGATGACGTTGCTGACGGGGACGGAGGCGAAGAGTACGTAATTCCTTTTTACTTCTGTCGCTATGACCTCCCCCCGCCTCTTCTTTCATACCCCCCCCGTCCCGGGGAAGGGGGTCCGGGACTTTGACGCGCGCCCACATTACTCTCCATTCCTACTTTTAAATTAAATCTATTCCTGATATTGTGTAATTGATATCGTGTGATTTAGCACTTAAGGCCATGTTACAAATGACTTTCAACACTTGCATTTGCACAATATCTACACCACGTGGTCAGAAAATTTGTTTTAGCTCGAGTTGAATTATCTCAAAACCTAACTGTCGTCCAAAACTGATTACACACTTCAAGAAACCAACAATACACTATCCATCTTTTGTTCCAATTTAGGACAAGACCTAATACGTCTGTTAAGGTTTGAAAGAACATCGATAGAATGTTTAAAGAGAGCCTAATTGTCGATTACATGGTATGCGTGTTAAAATATCTTTCTTTTCTGAAGTCTTCGTTTAGATTAACATCGGATGGGGGAACATTACATTAAAGGCCTCGTAATAACTTTGAAGACGGGGACCCAGTCACCACTTAACGGGTATAATTTAAACTTTCGTTAATCGATGCAATGGGAAAAAATGCAACGGTTCTTAAAACAGTATTTATTTGACTTGGGGAAAGTATGAATTTGAATTTAAAACGTGATTTAATTTAAACATGTGTGTCCGTATAAATACTCCCCTAACTCTAACCTCTGACCTATGACCTCCGGACACATGAATCGTAATAAACATACTTGACTCTATAACTTCTTACCATACTTTAAGTGTTTGTTTACAAAATAAAGTGTTTAATAAAGGTGTATCAATTTACAAATGTGCGCTGGAATCTCTGAACTCTGACCTATGACCTCTGGACACTTGAATCGTAACAAACATACTCGACTCTACAACTTCTTACTATACTTGAAGCATTTGTTTACAAATAAATAAAGTTTATTTATTTAATAAAGGCATAAGTTCATAAGATATGTTCCTTCCATAAGTTTCTTAATCTCTGGTTACAAACTGGAGCTTGTAATTTTGAAGTGAGTTAGTGAGGTAGGTCATAGATTCGAGGAGGTAAAGCGAGGGAGGCCTGGTGAGTGAGTGGGGCGCTGCTGTCAAATTTTGGGCTTAGTAATGCAGACTAAATAGGACCTAGATGGAATAGGTGATAGCTGCAAAATTAATTAACCACCACCGAGTGTACAGTGTAGGACTTCAATTGACTCGCTCCCCCTCGTTCTCCTTCTCGAACTAGTTATCTCGAGCTGTAAGTCTCTCAGTAGCATTACGAATAGTATACGTAGTGTCAAACTTATCAATTTTAAACTTATGATAAAGGTGTATCAACAAATGTCGTACGGGAAACTCTAACCTTCGACCTATGGACACACGTGAATTATAACAACTTCTTAAGATGCTACTAACAAAATTGATGTGCGGTTTTTGAGGTCTTGACTCGAGGCATGCTTTCATTGATGTTTGTATCAAATCCATCTAGATGAGACGCGAGTGGCGCGGTGTAGAGTGGAGTAGCTCCGAGTGCACTAGTTCAACTTACTTGAGTGCTTTAAGAATGGGGCTCAATTCAGGGCAGTTCGGGGCTCGATTAAAATGAATCTATCGCGGTTCAAATGTATAAAAGGGGCCTGATTTCGTTGGAGGTCCAATTCAGGGGCCATGAATATAGCCGCAACCAATCTCTTATACACTTTTAAAGACTGTACCAGCCAATCTTTATGATACTTGTTAATGGACCGCCTGAACAGATAATTAAACTGTTAATTACATTATAGAATGTTGTAACTGAAGTGTTCAAAAGTAATAGCTCTCCAAGTCTCGCTAGAGAGCCTTTGGAAACTAGATTTTTATGAAGGAATTGCTCCACAGAGTTAATCATGTTTAATTTTTAAAAAAATTGGTAATTCATATTAAACTTTAACGGTTCATAACTCAAGAGGTTTTAATCGAAAACCAAAACGCTTCTACCTCAATTAACAATACACTCCATAGAGTAATTGCTCCAAGTTTAATAACTTTCAATGTGAAATTAGCAGAGTTACAATCAAATTAAACATAATTAAAAATAAAAAAAAAATAATCACAAATAATATAAAATATCTCTTATATTCATTACTAAAAACTAAAATCGCTTATACCACAATAAAGTATACATTCCATAGAGTAATTGCTCCAAGTTTCATAACTTTCCATGTGAAATTGACAGAGTTACAATCAAATTAAAATTAATTATAAATTTAAAAAAATAAAACTCGCTAATAATATAAAATATCTCTTATATTCAATACTAAAAACTAAAATCGCTTCTACAACAATAAAGTATACATTCCATAAAGTAATCGCACCAAGTTTCATAACATTCCATTGAAAAATAGCCGAGATAATATCGAAAGTAAAAAAAGCCGTCTTTGAATTCTTAATGCGAACAAAACCATTTATTTCAATACCCTAGCGGTAGACTTTAGAATTAAAAGATGGGTGAATGTATAGTATGAACTATACTACATTTCCATGGGATGGGAGACGGCACCTAACTTTTAGCCACGTCCTATACAGGGTGTTTCTGAAAGGTCTCTGCCAAGAAATTTAGGCGCATGTTGTTTTTATGATTTTGAGTCGAAAATGCTCCTTGACATTTTACCCAAATAACCACAGTTTGTCCAAGAGTTTGAGGGATGACCCCCTTAATTAATTAAGAAACAATAAAAGACAATGATTACTAATTAATTTAATTAAGGGGGTCATCCCTAAAACACTGTTTCCAATCAATGTTCATACCTTTAACTTGTGTTAGGGGGTGCACAGTACATGTCCCTTATGGGGGGTCAAACAAAATCGGTGTGGTCATAGAAGTATAGATGTAGTGAACATTTTCGGACTCTAGATTGATAAATTGGTTAAATTGACAAACCTTTCAGTAACACCCTGTACACATACGATGGACTCTGTGTCCCACAGCTTACCCATCTTGTTTTTCCTATTCAATCCCGCTAGGAAGCGCTCATGTCGTCTTTAGTTGGGGAGAGTAAAGCCAAAAGCACCCTTGGGGATGGATGAAGTTGAAAGTTACCCATCTCTCTTATTTGGCGCCCTTACATATCACACACACGTGTCTGAGCCCTGGGAATCTCTTAGCTACCGTTGGAAAAAAATTTGGCAACTTTAAGTTACCGGGTTTTAAAGTTATTCCTTCATTCTTTCATTCATTGTTTCAAATAACAACCGGGATAGTTTCATGCATGGTTAGGGTTTAATTTAAATATCTTAGTTTTTAATTGACTGACTGATTGATTGATTTATTTATTTATTTGAGTTTTAGTTATTTTATAAAAGTATAATTAGTGATTGGTGAAGGTTACTAAATTAATTGGACAGAAATGTTGGTTAATAACGTGTTGATTGTGATTTTAACTTCGTTTTACTTGATGTGTTATCAAGTTGTCTGCTTCAATGCATACGTCAGGTAAAAAGAAATTTTAATTTTAATGTTTATTTATTTTTAATAGGTACTCTTAGTTTTTAATTTTAAATATATTGCAAAATTAAATTTATTTAAACTATTTTATATTTTTCAAACTATTAATGTTTATTATTAATATTATTTTAAAACTTTTAATTATTTTATTATACAATAAGTTACTTTAAAAAGTAAGATTATTAACCTTATTTTATTTGACCTTTAGTTAGGTAAATTTAGTGTTTAAAATTTAAATATGGCATTAGGCCAAATGAATCACGGCTGACTTAAGCTGTGACGTCTGTTAAGTTTGTCGAAACAACTGCTAATGTCGAAAGTTTTAAAAAAGTTAAAATAGATAAATTTTAATGTCATTGTCCCTTTAAAAAATATGGACAAAAAAATAGGAAACTTAATTTTAAACTTTACAAAAGTTAAAAAAAACTTTTGAAATAATTTTTTTTAATCTGGTAATAAAGTGTCGCTGACAATTAAACCAATTATAGATATTTAAAGTGTCCGTAACATGATCTGATAATATAGTGTCGCTGACGAATTAAATATTAAACAAATTATAGATATTTAAAGTGTCCGTAACAAGACTTAAATTTAGTAGACATACTTATAGTGATATTTGTGCTTCTTAAGTTAAAAAGTTAAAAGAATTAATTTAAATCACAGCAAGATTAATTATTATAGGGTAAAATTTGTCATATATAATGATTAGTCTAACTAGTTCTTACCATAAAATCCCTTCCTAGATACGTTGATTTAAAATTACTGGCTTCACAATAATTCCCAGTAGCTGTATGCATTCTTGATACATAAATCTGAATCCGAGATTTCTTCGCTCGTTAGGTCCCAGATGTCCAGTCCAAGTTTTTATCACAGTCGTGTCCTGTCAGACGGCGAACGTGAAAAGAGAGTTCACTATAAGAAAGTGACAGCCATCGAGACGACCGTGGACTTTTCAACCGCAACTTCGCAGAACAACCTCTTAAACAATCCTAATCAAATTCGAAACACCGTCTCTGGAAATGCGAACAACTCTTCAAACAACGGGGACTTTGAAAGTTCGAACAAATTTGCGTTTTCACCGACAATTCCGACGTCGCAAGGGCTTGTCCTGCGACAAGTGACGGATGGTAGACATTTTATTCAACTGATTTATGACTCTGGTTGGGAGCTGAGGGACTGCGAATACTTGCAAGTAAGTACTTGTCAAGGCATTGTTGAATATTGAAGGTTTTTATTTAAAAATACTAAGTACTATCGGCATAAGCTTATAAGTGATATGTTCCATCCATAAGTATGATATGCACTACCTATACTTTGTCGTAATGCTACTGAGAGACTTAGAGCAGCTCGAGATAACTAGTTCGAGAAGGAGAACGACGGAAGCGAGAATTGAAGTCCTAAGTACACTCGGTGGTGGTTAGTTAATTTTGCAGCTAGGACTTCCATTCCATCTAGGCACTCCTATTTAGTCTGCATTACTAAGCCCCCTTTGACAGCAGCGCCACCTCACTCACTCACTGCAGGCCTCCCTCGCTTTACCTCCTCGAATCTATGACCTACCTCACTCACTCACTTCAAAATTACAAGCCTTTCAGTTTGTCATGACCAGAGATTAATTAAACAAACTTATGGAACATACATATCTTATGCTATCAGATACATATAGAAATATAACAATGCGTTAACTTATAAATGGGTGGGGCCTAAACCAAGCTAACTTAGGCATCTTATACCTTCTCTCTAGAAAACTTGATGCCACTTCTTGATAACGCGGATTAAATTCATATACTTATTTTAAATAAATAAACATGGCTTATTTATCGGTTTCCAGGACAAGGAAACAGTTCATAAATTCCTGTCAAAACTGGAACCAGAATTCGCCTGCGCTCGAAGCCTCGCATCTCGTAACAACGAAACTTCGAGCAACGAATTACCGGCCTGCGACTTCCTGCGAAACGACTCTAATTTACAATTACTTAAATCCCGAAAGATGTCCGAATTACCATCCGATATCGCCAGTCTGACCAACTATCGGGATTTGAAACGACAATGCCACGACTTGCATCAACGTATCCGTGAAATTTACGAATCCAGAAGTACCAAAGGGCAAGCGTACGGTTACCATCAACAACAACTTGGATTCCTGGACAGGATTAAACGAGACTTGTTCCTGTACCCCGGAACCAATTGGTGTGGTTCCGGTAATTCTGGACGAAAGTTTAACGAATTGGGGTACAATGCCGCCGCGGATAGATGTTGCAGAGATCACGATCATTGTCCTTTCACAATCGAAGCTTTTACGGACAAGTTCAACTTCTTCAATTACCGATTTCATACCATCAGTCATTGTGATTGCGATGAAAGGTAAGTTATATAATTGACTTTTTCTTAAGCGCTAATAGATAGGGAACTATTTATCGCGTATTTCCCATGATTCGTTCAAGAAGTGATATTTAGTTTATTAGGGAGAAGGTATAAGATGCCTTAGTATTCGCGCGCCATAGTCCTGCAGTCCCCCTTTCAAAATACAATGGGGGGGCGTAAAAGGAGACGGGGCTATTTCGTGTGCTCTCCTCAGTCGGAAAATATGAATAATTTTTTTCTCATTCGCGTCGCGCTGACGTGTACGAGTTTTCAAGAACCAATGAGATGCTGGTGGTTGCAATTTAGAGGCGGGGATTAACTCCGGACACGTCTACGTTTGGACTGGGGATAAAGCTGGAAATGTGGCGCGAATTTATACCTTCTCCCTAATAAACAATATATCACTTCTTGATGCGGTTTAGTAACCTTGCGCACTCCAAATGTAAAATGATGTTGGGTAGAACAATCATCCTACCATTAGTGTACCCGTTTTGTGGTGGTACACTTCTCACGAAGAGAAGTATTATATACTTCTAGTAAAACTAACCCATAATGTTTACTTAAGAAGTTAAGACAAACAAGGTATTTCAGGTATCGTTTCAAAACTTATCCACGACAGATAGGTTTATAATTACCACAAACCTAAGGGATTTCTTGTTTGTAAAAAACCCTCGTGACGTGCTCGTGACACGGGCTGCCAATCAAAATGATGGATAACATATCAACCCCGAGTCCCAGATCCATGCACGTCAATAAAGAAAAAAATTAACAAACTTTCCCCAAGGTTGTAACTATACAAATAATTGGTTCAAAATTCCACCATGTCTCTGATAACATACTTATCAACAATAATTGACTCCATGGTAAATCTTTCGAATTTCGTGATGACGTGTGCGGGCCACCAGCGGAGTTACATGGACCAAGGCTTAGAGATTAAAAGAAACAAATTGAATATTAGGCCCGAATTAGGCCTTAGTTCATGATGAGTTACTGCACGTGCTATAAGTTAATTGTTCTAAACTTTGCCTTATTTTGAAAACCCAAATTCACACTTGCAAGCAATATTACAGTATTAGGCCCGAGTTAGGCTTAAGTTCTAGATAAATTACAGTAGTACGGGACATAGTCAATTGTAAATCCCCTTTGTATTATTGGATCAGGGTAAAATTGACTTTGTTTTTAAAACCCAAATTTACACTTTAAAATTATTAGTCCCGAATTAGGCTTAACATCTGGATCAATTGCGATATTTCGATAGTGTAATATTGGAAGCGTTGGTCTTACCTAAGCCTAAACCTTCTTTTAAGCTTCTGCCTATAAAGAATAAGGCCCGGTTTAGGTTTAGGCTTAGGAATAACTTTAAAATCGAACGAAGCTAGATTACTTTTATTTATAAGAAAAAGTACATTTTTCAATTTCAACTTTAGCCTTAAGGGGGCGTGGTCGAACATGGCTTCTATTTTTCCCAAACAATATTAAATTTTGTTCCTATACTATATATCCAGAGTTTATCTACCACAAATATTATTTGTATTATCTATCCCAACTTATTTTAGCCTAAATTGTCTAAAGTGTTAGAAGAAGTGACTGTATATACTGAGTTGCAGACAAACACAAGGGATATAGTTCATTACAATATCGAAACTGGCACCGGCTGTTAGTAAACGATGTTAGGAGTGTGTCCAACGGGTCCATTTGTGTTTAGGAAACGTAACATACAGAAAGAGACAAAAGTAAATTGATTAAGTTAGGCCTAACGCATTCCCATGTCAAATAATGCGTCAAAATTCAAATGAAATGAGTTAAGTAGTTTGAAATACAAATAGATGAAAGAAATCATTCTGCCCCTTGTGGATTTCTATGTTGGTTTTGTGGGCGGGGCTTGAGAACTTACTATCAACGTCACGCTGATATTTTCATTGGTTGGATAGCAACGCTATAGTTCCTTGGCACGTGCAAGGCGCAGAGAGAGATAGATTATAAATTCGTGAGGTACAATTAATCATACGTAATGATTAGTTTAGCTAGCTCCTCCCATAAACCCCGCCCAGATACGTTGAGTCAAAATGGGTGGCTACACAATTATTCCTAGTAGCTGTATGCATTCCTTCAACTACTTGAAGCTTCATCAGTTATTTATTTTTATCTTGGTATGAGATACAAGGAACTTAGATGTATTGTTACTTTACTTATGTTGGAAGCTAATCTACCATAGGTATGTCCGTCCGTTGTGGCATCTGTTACGGCCTCGTAAAGGGTGGCTATAAGACATCTAATCACCTTATCTACTTGTAAGCAAAGTGGCTTATACGGCGTATGAATACTTAATGCTAAAATCCATAAGATTAAAGTAGTTTTGATCAAATTTGTCTGCACGAGATTATAGGTATCTTAAAGCGCGTGGAATATTTTCTTAACAACGCAGACTGATGTATTTTATTTAAAGGAAAAGTGTTAACGATATTTATGAGTGTATGAAAGAAAACTGGCTTAAGATTTGTGAATTTATGAGTAATGTACTTTTTTGGGGATTATACCTTTGAAAAAGACAATACGATTTTCTTTGGGTGAAGTCTATGTCTACCCACATCTAGCACGCGCGTGGTGAAAATTAATACGAAATTTAAACGCTAATTAACGTAATTTAGTTTCGAATCACGTGCGGAACTTCAAAAATTGGAAAAAATATTTTTTTTTAGTTGTCATGGTAAGTTTATAAATGGTTGAAGGATTTTTTTAAACTTATCTGAGCACGGGCTTTAAAATCATTCAAAAATTACCTCTCTCCATCTTTGTCTCCATCTTCATCTTTATCTCTTGTTTATCTGTCTTCATTTTTATCTCTTGTTTATCTGTCTTCATTTTTATCTCTTCTTTATCTGTCTTCATTTTTATCTCTTGTTTATCTGTCTTCATTTTTATCTCTTCTTTATCTGTCTTCATTTTTATCTCTTGTTTATCTGTCTTCATTTTTATCTCTTGTTTATCTGTCTTCATTTTTATCTCTTGTTTATCTGTCTTCATTTTTATCTCTTGTTTATCTGTCTTCATTTTTATCTCTTGTTTATCTGTCTTCATTTTTATCTCTTGTTTATCTGTCTTCATTTTTATCTCTTGTTTATCTGTCTTCATTTTTATCTCTTGATTATCTGTCTTCATTTTTATCTCTTGTTTATCTGTCTTCATTTTTATCTCTTGTTTATCTGTCTTCATCTTTATTTCTTGTTTATCTTTATCTCCAACCGTATCACCCTTTCATCTCTCTGCACCTTTATCTCCGGTTTAATTTTCTCTCCACCGTTATCTCCTGTTTATCTCTCTTCATCTATACCTCCCGTTACCTTTACCTCAAAACAGTACACCTCTATCCCCAACAAGTTTCCTTCAACCATTTATTAACTAACCATGACATTTCAATAAAATTAGACAAAGGCGGCTTGAAAACCAACGAAAAATTTATTGATTTCATTAAAGTTTTTAAATTTATTCGGGGCATGCATTTTTTTATTTCGGAAGTTCTAAAAATTAATAATGAAGACATAGAGACCCAAAATGGTTAAATCAATTGAAATCACTTCCGTTTAACGCTCACAAAAGAACTCTAGCTAATTTCCGGTTATTTTTTTAAGGGGGGAGGGGTTAATAATATCCATATATATTGGAGAAATTTCCTAGCAGACTACATTTCATTTATCGAAATAGAAACAATACAGTGGAAGGCATGGTTATATCTCTAATAACTATTGACTTTATTCGAGACATCTTTATGGAATAAAAATGTTCTATAAGACTTTGAAACAAAAAAGAGAGTACCTTTTAAAAAGGTAGCCGGAAGTGGAAATGTTGTCACGTGAACCATTTTATGATAGTGGTGTCTTATACAGTCAGTAAGACGGTTGGTAAAAGCACTTTAGTACTTAAGCCACTATGGTACTATACTTAACACACGCTAGGTTTCCGGTTCTGTATGATTTTTGGGAATATCTGTTGAAGACATAAGGACGTATCTCAAAGTCTGCAGTCCATCGCTTAAGGCCTCTTCAGACTACACTAAAATCTTATGTTCACGATGGTGAAGTCGCTATGCTCGCTTAATTAGACACGTGGCAACGATTACGTAAAAGATTCGTGCACGAGTTTAATTTCGTAAGGCAGTGTCGAGATGGCACCAGCGCCTTTTCTTTAGCCATAGCTCACTAGATCATGCTGCCCTACTGACGCGTGATAGAGGGAGCTATGGCTGCATTAGCAGACGATATATGAAAAGTTGAAGGGTTCTTGAGACGGTATTTGTTATTTTGGTTTGGGTTATTTTAGTATTCAAAAGTCTTGGATCAAAAATCCCCATCCTCGTCGTAGCGGCTCGTTTTAAGTCGTCTGCTCTGGCGTCTGAACAGGGAAATGAACGTAAAGTAACTAGGGAGACCGATGGGAACCGTCTGAATGGACCTTTACACTTCTTGATAGATCCGTCAAAAAATTCGATTAAAATCAGTGGTAATATTCTTTTAAAATTATGTCAAAAAATCATTCACTAACACCTGGACTTATCAGACCACACCAAAAACACAACACCGCCGCAAAGATCAAAGAATTCATTCAACTTTATATAAGTCTTATTATAGCACCATCCTTGCAATCAAGTGGCAAACACCACAACGCCCTTTTCCAAACTAAACCAGACATACATAAGACATAATCACAGACACAAATAACAATAGACGCATAACGAGATCGAAGACACATTTTTCCATACAACATTTGTAACGTATCAAATATCAATTCTTCACAATAGATATTCCCCCTGGTATGTACCAACTGCAAGTCTTCGTAGCAAGTGTTATTCCAAGGTTATATTGTCGTTTTGTAGTCTGCTAGGTTAAATTAAGTCCAAGTTAACTTGGAACAAGTATCGAAATAAAAAAAAATACATCATCAGATCAGAGAGTCATGCAAAGCAACTACATTCAGTGAATTTGATACGGGGTGCTTCGAATTGTATGTTAAGCCTTATTCACTAAGCCTTGGTTGCGGCTGGCTGCTGCCGATGTTTTGTACGTTGAATAACTTGAATTTGTATTCGTTCGACTGGAATGTTAGCCTGTTAGGACCTCCTGAAGATGACGTAATTTATCCCAATTGCATTATACAAGTTACAAGGTCTTGTTCACATTTGTTAAGGGGGTGTACAGTACGTCCCTTAAGGGGTCAAACAAAATCGGGGGTTATAGAAGTATAGATGTTACATTTTCGACTCGAGGTGGATTGATTTCCCATAGAACAAGGTCCTTTTTTGGAACACACTGTCTAGTTTTTACCATAAGTTTATTAGATATGTTCCTTCCATAAGTTTGTTTAATTAATATCTGGTCATGACAAACTGAAAGGCTTGTAATGAATTTGAAGTGAGTGAGTGAGTGAGGTAGGTCATAGATTCGAGGAGGTAAAGCGAGGGAGGCCTGGTTGGTGAGTGAGGTGGCGCTGCTGTCAAATTTGGGCTTAGTAATGCAGACTAAATAGGAACACCTAGATGGAATAGGTCCTAGCTGCAAAATTAATTAACCACCACCGAGTGTACTTAGGACTTCAATTGAATTCTCGCTTCCGTCGTTCTCCTTCTCGAACTAGTTATCTCGAGCCATATAAGCAATATCTCCAACAACCTAGATCTCGAGCTGCTGTAAGTCTCTCAGTAGCATTACGAATCGTATTGGTAGTGCATTTCATACTTATGGAACATATCACTTATAAACTTATGTTTTTACGAAAGGCTGCAATGTTACAAGACAGTTGATGAGTCACTTCAGTTTGAATCAGTACTTAACTAACGAAAGTTGAAACATTTTCTCTGTATCAACAACTCTATTTACGATTCTGAACAACACTTATGATGTTTAGGCATAATAAAACCATACGATAACAAGCGTGTAATGTAATAACACCAATTAAATTAGCATACCTGTAAACAAGGCAATAAACATACTTAACATAACCTAGAAAACAGAAACGTGTAAAAATTTATTTTCAAAATCATTAATTGTAGGCCCATATAGTAGGTTGGCAATTACCAATTCAAGTGTGTCAAATAATTCAATCAAAAAGCATGTCGAAATACAGAGTCTTACTGCCCGGCTATGTCTTTCAATGAACAGGGGGGGGGTCTTAGTCTCACTTCTAGGGTAGGGAGGGGGTTCAAATCCCTCGAAGGGGATTTGTATATAGAGGGCCGCTTCGCTTGTTTTTGGGGGGACCACCCTACCCTAGCTGATCATGGCGGCAATGTTTTGCACCCCATAAGACCCCCTTTTGGCGGAACCGTCACCCCTAATTCCAGCCTGATCGATTCCCCTGCTCTCTAAGGTCAAGGGGTCAAAACCCCCAAAGCACTCTCTTTCTCCCTGTCTGCTATGCAACTTTTTTTACAGTTCGGTTTGGTTTGGTTTTGTACATGTAAGGTTTATGCATTAAAATAGCTGCGGTTCAAGAATCTCCTTGTGATTTTGCTTGTATTTATTGAAAATACATATCACGTTTAGTTTTTGTAAATATTTTGGTGTTAAAGTTGAACCATTACAGGGAAAGGTATGGGTATAGGGATTGGTACTGGTAACACCATGCCTTGCGTGTATTGGCTTTAGTTCAATAGATATTGCAATTTGTTTACCGTTTTTGCAGCATAAATATGAAGGTGAATGTTATAAAAATTAACTGATTTTATCGGAGAGCCAATGTTCTTTAGACTTGGTTTCTGAAATGTGTTAATTTTTATTCAAATGACGTCAGGTAGCTCCTCCCATTAAAGGATTTCACTTGGGGTTTTATTTTGTTTATTGCTAATTTTGCTTGTATTAATTAGTTTTAAATTAATTAACGAAATTGGGGATTACTTCATTTTAAAGTTTAGTAAGGCTTAGCATTGTATCCAATTTTGACCTCATACGACGTCATGGTAGCTCCTCCTACAAGCGTTTTTCACATAGGATTTTGCATTTGTTTATTTCAAATTTCGTGACAAAGGTTTGGTTTTAAATTAAGTAACAAAATTGGGTATTTTGTATATTTTAGGCTTAGCATTGCACCCAATTGACCTTTGAACTTTTTAATTAGTTTTTTTAGTTCCTGGTTGTTTCAGACAATGGTGAGTTTATATATATATATACCATAGGGAGTGGTCAAGATCGGCTCAAGAGAGTCATTGACCTCTTTTAACCGTGACCATCCGTCTTGGTTTGACCTCTGTGTGACCTCTTTCCTATTGATTAGTTTATGTACACTTAGAAACAGTAGAATTTCTTGATCTTTAAATTATTTTCTTTGCGATTTAAGAATTTTTTCAGACTCAATTTAAATTTTTTGACTCAGTTAGATGAGTTGAGTAAATTAGTTTAATCACCAAATTAAAATCTGTTCACTGACCAATTTTTGCTGACCCATCTAGTACAGTTAAAAGTTTAATCGTTTGAAAAGGCCTTTAGTTAACCTAATTTGGTTGAATCTAAAATGTTATTTATATCACCAAGAAGTGATATCTAGTTTATTAGGAAGAAGGTATAAGATTCCTAGGTATTCTTGCGCCATAGTCCTGCAGTCCCCCTTTCAAAATACAAGGGGGGACGTAAAAGTAGGCCCGGCTATTTCGCCTCCTCTCCTCAGTCGGAAAACATGACTGTAATTTTTCTCATTCGCGTCGTGCTGACGTGCACGAGTTTTCAAGAACCAATCAGATGCTGGCTGGTTGTAATTTAGAGGCGGCGGGGATTAACTCCGGACGTTTGGACTGGAGATAAAGCTGCTAGAAATGTGGGGCGAATTTATACCTTCTCCCTAATAAACTAGATATCACTTCTTGGTTAACCTAATTGGGTCGCATCTAAAAGGTTCTTTATATCACGTTAACAAGTTAAAACATCTTGCACTTCGCAAAAAATTAGGCCTAACCTTTTGAAGACAAATTTGTCTATAAAGAAGATGCGTTAAAAGATTGGCTATTAAGCCTAACTCCCTTAAAAACAAGCTCTTGATGATTTACGTCGTCTGCATGGTTTTGACACATTCAAGTCAAAGATAAATTGGCATATATTAGTTTACTAAGGAAAAGTACATGCAGTGGGATGGTTGGTTCTATGGGAAATCAATCAATTTTGAGCCCGAAAATGTTCTATACATCTATACTTCTATGACCACACCGATTTTGTTTGACCCCCCCATAAGGGACATGTACTGAACACCCCCTAACATAAGTTAAAGTTATGAACATTGGAATTAGTGTTTAGTGTGATTAAAGTAAATCGCCCATTGGTCGACCATTGAAGCTAGAGAGAAGTAAATCAAGACTTATTTGAAGTGTATCCTAAACCATATAAACTTTTACACTTTCCTGTCTTTCTAATTTGTCTTTGGTAAAACCAGGGATAAATTTAATTTTAGAAGTAGGAATGGAGAACCGAGTAATATCTGGGCGCGCGCCAAAGTCCCGGATTCCCTTCCACAGGACGGGGGGGGGGTATGAAATAAGAGGCGGACGGGTCATAGCGACAGAGGTAAAAAGGAATTATGTATTATTTTTCGCCGTCTCCGTTAGCAACGTCATCAAAACGTACTTTAAGTGAGCAGCCAATAAGATAATTTAAACTTTTCGTTACGTGTTGGTTGGAGGGAGGGGCATATCTATACTGGGTGGTCTATGAGTCGGAATAACTGAAGTAAATACTAACCGTTCTCCATTCCTACTTCTAAAATTACATCTATCCCTGCATAGTAAAACCAAAACCCTAAATAAATAAATAAATAAAAATTTGCATTTCTTAACGATTTTTCCATCCCCTTTTTTAAAGACTTAATTAATAACATTAAAATCTAATTTATCTTTACATGGTTACCGTTTTTTCTCTCTCTTTTGCGGGGTAGTTAACTGTTTTCATTGTATTATCGAACTTTGTAATTTTTCAACGTGAGAATTAACCACAGTTGAAACTGATTTACCAGGCTTTCGTTATATAACCATCCCCCGCCTTTTACAATGGTATGCTTTAAGACTGAAACTTAATACTGTCTTATCTTACCGAAAATCTTGTCGAGTGCTTAAATTGCCTTGGTATTTAATGACTACATTTTCTGTCCCCCCTTAACGATCAACGACATTTACGGTGAGGTTTTTTGTTCATTCTTGTGTCAATCGAAGTTTGCAGTATAGGCGTTTAGTTCCCTAAGCCTTGGTCGATGTCTTTTTGACTTTATCAATGGCAATCTGTTAGGGTAACAAATAAAGAAAATCTTTACCTTGGCGGTGGTCTTTTGTTCATCACAAAAAGATCACGAGACACGAAAGGAACCAATAGGGGTGGTTTGTGGGTGCGGTTTATCCTGTAAGATCCAATAGAAAGTGAGGTGGCGTTGCAAGTAACCAATAGATTGTGTTGTGGTGTTTATAATTAAGGATTAGGCTTAGAGACTCGAATTAGGCTTAAGTATTTGAGTTACAAATTTATATTGTCTACTAAAAACGGTAATTAAAGTGCAGTTTCAGGGTTGTTAGTGCCTTTTTAAGTTTATTATAGTTCAAATCAGTTCAAATGAATGTTTCTCTAAGTCCCTACAATTAGACTTAAGTATTTGAGTAAAAAATTTCATTTATATTTTCTAATAAGTGCAGTTTCAACGGTTGTCAGAACCTTTCTCAGAACACTATAGTTCAAATCAGTTCAAATGAATGTTTCTCTAAGTCCCTACAATTAGACTTAAGTATTTGAGTAAAAAATTTCATTTATATTTTCTAATAAGTGCAGTTTCAACGGTTGTCAGAACCTTTCTCAGAACACTATAGTTCAAATCAGTTCCAATTAATGTTTCTCTATACACTAAGATACAATTAGGATTAGTCTTAGTAACTGAAAATAGGCTTAAGTATTTTATTATCAAATTTTATTGCTATTTTCTACTTTAACTTGTAGTTTCAGTTTGTTTTTGAGTTGAATATAGTTCAATTCAAATCAGTTCCAAAGAAAGTCTCCTTATACCTTAAAAAGTTACTGTCAACACTAAAGAAGCCGAAATTTAGTCAAATTTACTTATATTGAAGTCATACTGCTACTAAAAATACCTTTTACAAAAATTACAAGACACTATACTCTCCCTTGATCATTGAATATTTTGCTAACAGTTGTACCTAACCCTAAACGTTATTCCGATAAAGATGTGGGGAAAATCTGGGACTGTTACAAGTACCCAAATACAATATTGTAGCCGTAGTTTCATATCAACTTACGTTGTCTACTGGGGGTTTCCCCGTAATGTTTCAAATACTCTTGATTTCTGTACCAGACACGGGGTTCTTTCGTCAACCTATCTTGCTAGTAGAGTTTGAAGTATAGATTAGGCGATAAGCCTTGGTTAAAACGAAGATACGTTAGGTTGACGATGGTATGTAGAAATTGATAGAATTCTTTGGATAGGATATTTCGTTTTCTTGTGGCGAGCCAGCGACAAAAGTTATCTAGGAAACGCTCGGCTAAGTTTGCTTCGGAGTTATTATCGGGCTTTGTGTGCAGTGGTCACTGTGGTTAGTGTTAAGTGTCCGAAAGAGGTTTGTAATAGAATTATTATCTCGGACAATGGTCAGAAAGAGTTTTACGCTTCCGTTATGAGTTAGATAATGTTGTTATAGCATAAAGTTAACGCTTGTTTTAACATTAATGTGATTTCAACTGAATTAAGGTTCGGTATAACTTATTACGGGCTTTAATTTAAACTTATGAAAGCGAAATTAAGTTTAGTTTCTATTGATGGGTAGTACTCGTAATTAGCTTTCGAATGAGTATAAACAAGGCATATTTATTTTAAATTTAATTAAGTTAATTACTGATTGTAATTAAGATTATAACCCTATCTTGTGAGTACTCAAATTAAAGGTCTTGAGGAGCTGCGAATGATTAGGTATTTAATTTCACTCAATAATTAACGGTTTTTGCTCAAATTTAAATTTAGTAAGTTACTAGGCCTATAATCATAAGTTTATAAGATATGTTAAATGATAAGTATGACGATTCGTAATGCTACTGAGAGACTTACAGCTCGAGATAATTAGTTCGAGAAGGAGAACGACGGAAGCGAATTAAATTGAAGTCCTAAGTACACTCGGTGGTGGTTAATTAATTTTGCAGCTAGGACCTAGGCACTCCTATTTAGTCTGCATTACTAAGCCCCCTTTGTAAACAAACTTATATGGAATGAACATATCTTATGAACTTATGGGACTCCTTCAGTCGCTACTTCTTGTTTACTCTCTAATGTTTTATAAAGCTCACCAGCTGTTTTATTCGGCAAGATAAAGATTTAAAGCTATGCTGGAGGTAAAAAACCCGGGAAATTCTGGAATCCGGTATTTGATGCCAAATAGATTTGGCCCTCGCTGCATGCCTTGTGCACGGTCGGTAGTCTTTGATATCTTAATCATCTCTGAACATTTTCTATTACACTTCTTTTAAGGAAGTGCTTTAGGCCTCTCCTCTCTTCGTTTTCGTTTTCTTATTTATGATCGACTCTGTAACATACACCAGATTTTCTTCGGTAATTAAAGGGTTGAAAAGATAGAGACGTTTTTATGAGCGTCAAATTTACACTGATAAACAGAACATTCCAAATTGCGATGAGTTTGTTAAAATGTAAATAAGTTATAAAGATGGGTTTATATACTTCTAAGATGGATTCCTGCAGCGATTTTCCCGCCAATATTATAGGCCTAATTCCCTCTAGTATCTAGGCCTAATTCTCGCCAGTATCTAGGGCCTATTTCTCTCCAGTATCTAGGGCCTAATTCTCTCCAGTATCTAGGGCCTAATTCTCTCCAGTATCTAGGGCCTAATTCTCTCTAGTATCTAGGGCCTAATTCTCTCCAGTATCTAGGGCCTAATTCTCTCCAGTATCTAGGGCCTAATTCTCTCCAGTATCTAGGGCCTAATTCTCTCCAGTATCTAGGGCCTAATTCTCTCCAGTATCTAGGGCCTAATTCTCTCCAGTATCTAGGGCCTAATTCTCTCCAGTATCTAGGGCCTAATTCTCTCCAGTATCTAGGGCCTAATTCTCTCCAGTATCTAGGGCCTAATTTTCTCCAGTATCTAGGCCTAATTTTCTCCAGTATCTAGGCCTAATTTTCTCCACTATCTAGGGCCTAATTCTCTCCAGTAACCAGTATCTAGGCCTAATTTCCGCCAGTATCTAGGCCTAATTCTCGCCAATTTCTAGGCCTAATTAACACAAGTATCTAGGCAAAATTCCCGCCAAAATTATAGACGATGTTGCCGCCACTTTATAGGCTAAATTCCCGCCAAAAATGGAATGTAACATGATATTTATCTTGAAAACACTCGTTTAGTAGTGATATATCGATACAGACCACGAGAAAAGGCGCGTGTATTTATATATAAATTCCTGTTCAACGCACGTGAAAACCTAAAGCGTATGAATACGCAATGTAAAATAACCCAAAGAAAGAAAGTAGTGTTTATCAAGTATATGGTAAGTTGCGAGTATAGTGTTCATAGTGACTCATTTCCAGCTAGTTTTTGGGTAGAGAATTACCCCATTCATGCGGAAAACTATTCCCCGTCAGCTCCAGACAAGTTAGGGGGTGATTTAAAGTGATAATCACAGATGATTCCAGTGTGGAATTTTACCCTTTTTTTAAAACCTACATACGCACCTCCTAGCATACAAATTACACGCGTTGAAGTTACACATGATTTTTTATAGCACTCTACCCACCTGGGTTCGGATTTTGGTTTAAGAAGGGAAACGAAATAACATAAAACACATTTTGTTAGAAAAAATAGGCCCAAATCTTCAATGGATTGCGTGAAAAGATTTTTGAAAAGTTTTTTCCCGCCAAAAACCGAACCGTTTGAGAAAGGAATTCTATAATTTATGATTTTTAAGGTCATAAATGTTTCAGAGCTCAGATCAGAAGTGAGCCGACGGTTTTAAAGTGGAGTCTAAGCCTAATTACAGAGGTTTATGACATCTGTTTGTTGTTTCAATTGCAACTCAAACAATTTTAGTCTAACTATGGACCGTTTATAAAAATGGGCGGGGTTGCAGTGTCGTCTGCTTGATGTAGGGAGTAGGGTGGACAAAAAGACGTTAGATACGGCTGCAATGTTGCCAGTCCTGCACCAAATAATTCTAGAATACCGAAAGAGTGAAGTGAAGAAGGCTTTTTTAGTTCAAACAAAAGTTTATCAATTCTTCGAAATCTTTCTATGGTATTATTCAAACCATGCTCTAAAGAAAGTCCCTTGTAGGTTTACGGCTTTTAAAGTAGGCATTTAGCCTCGGGTTAATACGTTTTTATACCTTTTCTGCTTTTAAAAATACAAAGGTATTTACAATACCCCTAATAAAACCCCTATGAAACTTTCAAGGAGTGGCCGAATACGTGTAACAACTTATTTCCTTCACTTGAGGCCCTTTTACAAACCATTACTAATTCGGAGATGGCTTACTTTAAACCGTAACGCCTATAATGTTCAATTAAGCCTAGTTTCAAAAAATTATTTTTTAGATGACCAAGGCTTAAGACAGCAAAGGCCTAATGATTTAAATTAACAATTTAAACTTCAAGATATATACTTCAGTGATGTCCAGTGTATCTATGATAAATTTAGGCCGCTAAAACTAAAGGGTGTGTCTATTTTAAACTGGGGAAAAAGTACAAAAGACTTAGGCCTTGGCCCACCCATGACGATGCTTTTTTATATTCAAAGTGTAAATTGAAAACCAGCAAGCGAGCTAGCGCTTCTGTTTTTCTCTAATAAATCTTTTTCTGATATTTTCAATTGCTTTTCGTTGTATTTTTGTACAGATTTCGAGC
The DNA here is from genome assembly GCA_019434445.1 of Phalangium opilio. NCBI lineage: Eukaryota > Metazoa > Arthropoda > Arachnida > Opiliones > Phalangiidae > Phalangium > Phalangium opilio. The sequence goes on along the minus strand of JAEQBA010004535.1, from coordinate 21,919 downwards.
CTGTCTCAAGTTAGCGGACACAGCACCTTCAAATATGGTTGGAAAACTATTCTTCAACGTGGTTCAAACGAAATGTTTCAACTTCAAAGCCGTTAAAGTTTGCGCCAAGAGATCATGGTGGGGGAAATGTTTAAAACACGAGAAGCAGAAAACAGCACATTTGAAAGACGCGCTGACTTATTAGAAACTCTCCAATCCCGCCCTCTTATTGGCCTCCGTATCACATTACAAATCCAAAGGCAAGGTTCCCATTGGCTGTTTCGAAAATGAAGTAAATCGTGTGATTGAGATGTGTAGACCAATCGAACTTTTTCAACGCGAACGAAAATTATCCTGACAATCTCTTAAAACGAAAGTTTTTAAGCCTAAAGTGGTTCACTTTCTAAATTTCGCCGCGTGTCGTCTGCGTGAAGCTGGTTCAAATCAGTACAGTTCATGAGGGGTTTAGTGGCCGAAATAGACTGTATGAAACCACTTTATTTTTTGTACTTAATTAATATTATCGTATTTTGTAAGTTGCCCCTTTTGGTGAGTGACCTATATGGGTGTAAAGAAAAAACAACATAATCCTTAGATTAATTCTACAAAAATTCTCGTTTAAATCAACCGTAATTTGCAAAGTAGGCCTATGCATAAACAGTTCCTATTATAAAATCCGTGAAAACGTAGATAAAACATTGGATTTTTTAGAGAAAACATTTAAGTGAAATATTGTGGTGTTGTTACTTAAAGAAAGAAGTAGTTTTTAAAGACGAAAAAAGATATTAAACATTGTAAAGTTTGTAAATTATTTCGGTGTCACCGGTTTTTAATATTGTAAATACTAGATTGTTTTCCAGCCCCCATAATACATCTAACGTCCTTTACCAACCCCATTATCTAAGCCTAATTCCTATTTACCGCGCATAAATCCATAACAATGTTAGACTAAGGCTTAACAGAATTTTAATATCTAACCATAACAAAATTTTAATCGTCATTTTATCTGTAGCTTCTTTAAAAAATCATTAAAATCCGTCAATTTTCTAATCGCAATCATTATTATTCCGATATTATTAACACATACCACGTTATTTTAAAAGGTTTGAAATTGGCGCCAGTTATGTTCAGCCCTTTAAATTTATAGCAGACGCTGCATCCCTCTACCGGCGAATGAAATTATCGATCGACCTTCTACTTTTCACACTGCCCTTGGATCGAATTGGTGTGTGACCCTTTGTCCGGTGAAACTTAAATTTAAATTAAGTACAGTTAAATTATTGTGAGTTATCATGTTTTCCCGATTAGCTAAACCCTGCGCATCCGCCGCTAAAAGTTTTTCCACTTCAACGCAGGTAAATCTCAAGTTTTCTTATAATATTCTGTAGAAATCGTTAAGCCTTGGCTTCAGTTTATGGCTGAAAATGGAAAGTTGATGACTTGAGTTGACCTTGTCAATGCCAATGGATCAATAAGTTCGGTATTATATTTAATTTTGATTTAGAACAATGTTAAAGTTGCCGTTCTCGGTGCCAGTGGTGGAATTGGTCAACCAATGTCTCTACTTCTTAAACAAAATCCAGTTGTAACATCATTATCACTTTACGATATTGCTCATACTCCTGGTGTTGCTGCTGATTTAAGTCACATCAATACCCCAGCTAAAGTTAAAGGATTTATGGGTCCAGATCAACTAAACGTAAGTATTTTAAACTTACCTATTTTAATTTCCTATAAATCTTTGCAAAGTTAGGCCTAAATTTGACCTATTTTTAGGCCTAAAATGTTATTTTAGTAAATTCTAATTGTATATTAAGTTATTTAAGGGGTTTTTAGTGTCATATAAGTTAGATACAATGGTTTTAATGATATTTTAGGCTGCTTTAGAACATTTCCAACAAATCTTAGCAAAGTTAGGCCTAAATTTGACCCTTTTTTAGGCCTAAAATGTTATTTAATTAAATTCCAACTATGTATCAAGTTATTTAGAGGGTTTTTAGTGTCATATAAGTTAGGTACAATGATTTTAATGATATTTTAGGCTGCTTTAGAAGATTTCCAACAAATCTTAGTTAAGTTAGGCCTAAATTTGACCTTTTTTAGGCCTAAAATGTTATTTAAGTAAATTCTAACTATGTATCAAGTTAGTTAGAGGGTTTTTAGTGTCATTTAAGTGAGATACAATGATTTTAATGATATTTTAGGCTGCTTTAGAAGATTTCCAACAAATCTTAGTTAAGTTAGGCCTAAATTTGACCTTTTTTAGGCCTAAAATGTTATTTAAGTAAATTCTAACTATGTATCAAGTTAGTTAGAGGGTTTTTAGTGTCATTTAAGTGAGATACAATGATTTTAATGATATTTTAGGCTGCTTTAGAAGATTTCCAACGAATCTTAGCAAAGTTAGGCCTAAATTAGACCTATTTTTAGGCCTAAAATGTTATTTATGTAAATTCTAACGATGTATCAAGTTATTTAAGGGGTTTTTAGTGTAATATAAGTTAGGTACAATGATTTTAACGATATTTTAGGCTGCTTTAGAAGGTTGCGAAATTGTTATGATCCCAGCTGGTGTTCCCAGAAAACCAGGCATGACTCGTGATGATCTATTCAACACTAACGCTTCCATTGTCCGAGATTTGGCTGAAGCTTGCGCCAAAACATGCCCGAAAGCTATGATTTGCATTATATCAAATCCAGTTAATTCTACAGTACCTATTGCCTCTGAAATCTTCAAGAAACACAATGTTTATGACCCAAATCGTATTTTTGGTGTTACATCTTTGGATGTAGTTCGAGCGAACACTTTTGTTGCTGAATTAAAGGTATGTAAAATTAAATTAATTTTAATTTAATTTGAGTAATTAATTAAGCCTTATTAATTATGGATGGTTTTTAATTGGGTTTTAAATTTAATTGAGTAATTAAATCTTATTAATTATGGTTTTTAATTGTTTTATGAAGGGTTTGGACGTGACTAGTGTTAATGTTCCAGTTATTGGTGGACATTCTGGTGTTACTATCGTTCCCTTGATTTCTCAAGCGACTCCTGCCATTTCATTTCCCAAAGAAACTTTGGAACCTTTGACCAAGAGAATTCAGGAAGCTGGTACTGAAGTTGTACAAGCTAAAGCTGGAGCTGTAACTATTTCATTTGTTTTTTAATTAGTTTAATTGTTTTAGTTTTATTTAATTTCTGAGATTAATTTGTTTTAATAATTAATTAATTAATTATTAATTGTTTTAATTTTTAATTTCTGAGTTATTTTATTTTCTTTAGGTTCAGCCACTTTGTCAATGGCTTTTGCCGGAGCTCGATTTGCCAATTCTGTATGTATTAATTTTAATTTAATTTAATTCAATTAATCTCTAATTGTTTCAATTTAGTTAAATTTAAATTTATGATTATTTTAATTTATTATAACTTTAATTCAGTTAAATATATAATTACTTCATTTTAAATCAAATCTATTATCTTAATTTTTCTATTTTAATTTGGTTTGGTTTTATCTTAATTTTTCTTTTTTAATTTGGTTTTATCTTAATTTTTCTATTTTAATTTGGTTTTATCTTAATTTTTCCATTTTAATTTGATTTTATCTTAATTTTTCTATTTTAATTTGGTTTTATCTTAATTTTTCTATTTAAATTTGGTTTTATCTTAATTTTTCTATTTTAATTTGATTTTATCGTAATTTTTCTATTTTAATTTGATTTTATCGTAATTTTTCTATTTTAATTTAATTTTATCTTAATTTTTCTATTTTAATTTAATTTAATCATAATTTTATTTTTAATTTAATCATAATTTTATTTTTAATTTAATCATAATTTTATTTTTAATTTAATCATAATTTTATTTTTAATTTAATCATTTTATTTTTAATTTAATCATAATTTTATTTTTAATTTAATCATAATTTTATTTTTAATTTAATCATAATTTTATTTTTAATTTAATCATAATTTTATTTTTAATTTAATCATAATTTTATTTTTAATTTAATCATAATTTTATTTTTAATTTAATCATAATTTTATTTTTAATTTAATCATAATTTTATTTTTAATTTAATCATAATTTTATTTTTAATTTAATCATAATTTTATTTTAATTTAATCATAATTTTATTTTTAATTTAATCATAATTTTATTTTTAATTTAATCATAATTTTATTTTTAATTTAATCATAATTTTATTTTTATAATATTTTAATTTAATTTAATCATAATTTTATTTTTATAATATTTTAATTTAATTTAATCATAATTTTATTTTTATAATATTTTAATTTAATTTAATCATAATTTTATTTTTATAATATTTTAATTTAATTTAATCATAATTTTATTTTTATAATATTTTAATTTAATTTAATCATAATTTTATTTTTATAATATTTTAATTTAATTTAATCATAATTTTATTTTTATAATATTTTAATTTAATTTAATCATAATTTTATTTTTATAATATTTTAATTTAATTTAATCATAATATTATTTTTTATAATATTTTAATTTAATTTAATCATTATTTTATTTTTTATAATATTTTATTTTAATTTAATCATAATTTTATTTTTATTATATTTTAATTTAATTTAATCATAATTTTATTTTTATTATATTTTAATTTTATTATATTTTAATTTAATTTAATCATAATTTTATTTTTATTATATTTTAATTTAATTTAATCATAATTTCATTTTTATATATTTTAATTTAATTATCATTTTATTTTTATAATATTTTAATTTAATTTAATCATAATTTTAGTTTTTATAATATTTTAATTTAGTTTAACTAAATCAATAATTTTAATTAGTTTATTCTTCAATATATTTAAATTTTAATTTAGAGTAATTTTTTATTAATTATTTTAATTTAGTTGGCACACGCTATGAAGGGAAAGAAAGATGTTATTGAATGTGCTTTTGTCCGTTCTGATTTGACTGAGGCAACCTATTTTGCCACTCCACTTCATTTGGGTGTAAGTTTAATTAATTAATTTAGATTAATTAATTCTTTGGGACAATCACGTATTTATAATTAATTAATTAATAATTAATAATTAATAATGTTTCTTATCTTGAACCTTGAAGCCATCTGGTCTGGTTAAAATCTTGGATTGGGAAAATTGACTGATTTTGAAGCCGATTTGGTCAAGAAAGCGTTGCCGGAGTTGAAGGCAAATATCAAGAAAGGCGAGGAATTTGTAGGAAAGAAGTAATCTCGTCTTCTTTGTTAGAGACAATTTAAATAAAAAATTAAATACATTTAGTTAATTACTTGTAAATTAAAAATAAATGAATTGACGTAAATAAAAGAACTTTGCTCTGTTTTCTTCCTTTTATTATTGCTTTCATAAATCATAAGTTTATAAGATATGTTCTATAAGGATGACTCTATCTTTACTCCGTGATGCTAGAGACTTACTGATAGCTAGCTCAAGGGAGAACGTCGCGAGAACCCACCTAATTCCCTTTCACCAGAAGTTAGGCTTAGCTCGGGATTCATGGGGGTGAGTAACGGGAAGGGATTCATGGGGGTGAGTAACGGGAAGAAATTCGTCTGTCGTCTGCAACAAAAGCCAAAAATATGAACTGTAGCAGACGACAGACCACCTTATTCCCTTTCACCAGAAGTTAGGCTTAGCTCGGGATTCATGATGGGGGTGAGTAACGGGAAGAAATTCGTCTGTCGTCTGCTACAAAAGCCATAAATATGAACTGTAGCAGACGACAGACCAATTTCTTCCCGTTACTCATCCCCATGAAGCCCGAGCTAAGCCTAACTTCCGGCGAAAGGGAATAAGGTGGATTGACTCCACTCTGTTTGTACCAAGCCTGTTATGTTTGTAACATATAGATGGCGCCAGCCTCTCCATGTTTAGAAGCTCTGGCTTCTCTCTCTCCCCCCAGCTCTCCCTGAAAAGAAATGTCAGTCGCGCTCTAGCCTCCGTTAGGTACAGCCTAACGCTTTTCCCAAAGCAATTTAACAGTATTAATTATCAATGGAACTAAGCCTTAATAAACTCTGTCTTTAAATAAAAGAACTCAAGTATAAGTTATTAATCCGGCTCTATTTAATACTCGATCGACTCATTAGTATAAGCAAGACAAAGATATTACAACTGGCGACGGAGATTCCGTACCGACCCCACCCTATCGCTACGCATCAAAATGGCGGCTGCTTTGTCTATGCTCGTCGAACCTTTCGACTCCACTACATGTGATTGGCCCACCTATATGGAACGCGTGGAACTTCTTTTCATCGCTCACGATATTGCTGCCGATAAACAGGTGGCCACATTTTTGACTTTATTAGGCCCACGTACCTACACTTTGCTACGTAATCTTACGGCTCCAGCCGCGCCTTCAAGTAAGACTTTGGCAGAACTCAAACAGACTCTGGGCGATCATTTATTCCCTAAGCCTTTGCTTGTCGCGGAACGCTTTCGGTTTAATCGCTGCCGGCAATCGGCTTCTCAGCCCGTGTCCGCGTACGTCGCGGAATTGAAACAGTTGTCGGTTCGGTGTGACTTTGGCGCAAACCTAGACGATGTTTTACGGGATAAATTCGTTTCGGGTTTGGTCAACGAAGGTATATTGAAACGTCTCTTGTCAGAAAGTGCCCTCACCTTTCAGAAAGCCGTCGCGATCGCTGTCTCTATGGAAACCGCAGCCAAAGACTCCGTCGAACTTCATGGTTCCGTTACGGGAAACACCGTAAACGCTCTTCGCGTTGGCAGTAACCGTTCTGCACACCGTCCGCCCAGCTCTACAGCCTCGCCCTCACCCAGGCCTCAGTCCTCTCGTTTTGGAGGGGGTGCTACAGGTAGACCTGCTTGTTCCCGTTGCGGGGGAAATGATCATTCGGAGGTCTCTTGCCGTTTTAAACGCGCCCAATGCAACAGATGCAAACGCCACGGTCATATTCAACGTGCTTGCTCTCAGAATTCACCTCAGGATGCTAAGCGACGAACGTCTCAACGTAAGAAAACCAATATTCATTCGCTCGATTCAGAAACCAACGAAGTCATTTCCGAAAATGAAGACGACGATTCCTTTCGAGGACATTTATACACAATAAATTCAGAAAATCATGGAGAAGACTCTCCCATCATGATAGATCTGCTGATTGATAAGAAACCCTTATCCATGGAACTGGATACAGGAGCCGCTGTTTCTGTACTTCCCAAAACTATCTACGATAAGATCTTTCAACATATTCCTTTGGTACCAACAAGAAAGAAACTCTCTACATATACGAAAGAATCAGTTAAACCACTAGGTGTCATCTCCGTTTCGGTTCATTATGGCTCCCAAGAGATGAACGAATTACTCTACGTTTTAGAGGGGGATGGTATACCTCTATTCGGAAGAAGCTGGCTTAGTAAGCTCAAATTAGACTGGAAAAATTTGACCTTATCTCACAACCACGTCTCCTGTTTGTCTCTCAATGAACAACCGGACAAGCTAAAGGACATTCTGGAAAAACATAAGGAAGTCTTCAGTTCTTCCATCGGCAAATTGGCAACCTTCCAAGCCCACCTCCATCTTCGCGATGGTGCTACGCCCATATTCTGTAAAGCCCGAAATGTTGCTTACGCTCTTAGACCAAAGGTTGATCAGGAAATAGAACGCTTGGAAAAAGAACAGATAATTACTCCAGTACCCTTCAGCGACTGGGCTACTCCAGTAGTCCCTATCGTTAAGCCTAACGGCTCCATTCGCCTTTGCGGGGACTATAAAGTAACCGTCAATCCGTCTTTACAAATAGATCAACATCCAATGCCGCGAATTGAAGAAATGTTCGAAAAGTTAACACAAGGCACGAGATACACTGAAATAGACCTCAGTGAGGCCTTCATGCAAATCGCGGTGGATGAGGAAACAAGTAAACTGTTGACAATCAACACCTCCAAAGGTCTCTATAAGGTCAACCGATTGGCTTACGGGATAGCTTCATCTCCGGCGATATTCCAGAAAGCTCTCGAACAAGTATTATCTGGCTTAGATGCTGTCAGCAACTTCCAGGATAACATTCTCATCACTGGAGAAACCGATGACGCGCACTTGGAAAACTTGGATAAAACCCTACAAAGGTTAGAAGATTTTGGCTTAAGAGCCCGGAAAGACAAATGCAAATTCTTTGTCGAATCCCTGGAATGTTTGGGACATACAATTGACTCTAAAGGTTTACACCCAAATACCAAGAAAATAAACGCAATTCTCAATGCACCTATTCCAAAGGACATTTCACAATTACGTTCTTTTCTCGGCTTAGTTAATTACTATGGCAAATTCATCCCAAACATCAGCATGAAACTGCATCCCTTACACAAACTATTGAACAAGAACGAACCGTGGAAATGGACTAAGGAATGTAACACTTCTTTCGAAGCTATTAAGACCGAACTAACTTCCGATCACGTCCTCGTAAATTATACGCCTAATTTACCTCTGATTCTGTCCTGCGACGCTTCACCTTATGGTATAGGCTGCGTTTTGGCTCATCTCTTGCCGGATGGCAATGAACGCCCCATCGCTTACGCTTCGAGAACGATGACGAAAACAGAGCAAAACTACGCCCAGGTTGAAAAGAAGCTTTATCGATAATTTTCGGCATCAAGAAATTTCACGCATACCTCTACGGTCGTCATTTCACGCTCTACACGGATCAACGTCCCTTAACGAAGATCTTGGGCCACCATTCCGGTCTTCCGATTTTGGCCGCGTCGAGACTACAACGTTGGGCGGTTATGCTCGCTGCTCATGACTACGAGATTAAATACAAACCCGGTTCTAGTCACGCTAATGCCGATGCTCTTTCGCGCCTTCCGTTACCCGTTACGGTACGCGACACCGCTGACGGCGCCGAACTCTTTAACTTCCAGCAACTCAGCTGTTTGCCCGTCACTAGTCATGATATTGCCAAAGAAACACGCTGTGATCCACTTTTATCCAAAGTTTTGGACTATACCTTAAACGGTTGGCCAACTTTAACGAAGGAGGAGGTAGATCTCAAATTTATTTCTCTAAACGAGAAGATCTGACCGTTACTCTCAAAATTGTCTATTACGAGGAATGCGAGTCATTATTCCGTCCAAATGTCAACCCAATGTACTAGAAGAACTACATAGAAATCACCCGGGAATTGTTGGCATGAAATCGATAGCCCGTAGTTACGTCTATTGGAAAGGGATAGACCAAGATTTAGAACGCCAGGTGAAATCCTGCTCGGAATGTCAACTACTCAGTAAGACTCCCGCCAAAAGCCCTCTGCATCCATGGATACATGCAGATAGACCATTTCAAAGGGTACACGTAGACTATGCAGGCCCTTTTCGTGGTCATATGTTTTTCGTCGCTGTCGACGCTCACTCAAAATGGCCGGAAGTTTATATTTCCAAAACGTCTACGTCAGAACAAACTATCGCGAACTTGTCCAACATCTTTTCAAGATTCGGATCAGCTGAATGTATCGTCAGCGACAATGGACCCTGTTTTACCAGTTTGGAATTTGAAAACTTCACGAAAAATTTCGGAATTAAACACGTATTCTCCGCGCCCTTTCATCCTTCAACAAATGGACTCGCGGAAAGATTTGTTCAGACGCTGAAAAATGGAATGAAACACTCACATCCTTCAACGTCCATCCAACAACAATTGGACGATTTCCTAATGACCTACCGAAATACTCCACATTCCACAACCGGGGAAACTCCCGCTAACATGTTCTTGAAACGATCTCTAAGAACACGTCTGACGCTAATGAAACCGGACATCAACGCGAAAGTACGATCGCAACAAACCTCACAAGTTCTTCAAAGAAACATATCCAGCAATAAGACTTTTGATATTGGAGATACCGTTTATGCAAGAGATTACCGAACTCCAAAACCTAGCTGGACACCTGCCAAAATAATTGAAAGAACCGGACCATTGTCATATCGCTTAGAAACTCAAGAACATATGATATGAGAAGACACCTCGACCAAATACTAGAAAGAATTGCACCTGCAACTCAAGAACGGTAGAATTACCTAACTCAACGAATCGCAGCTATACTCAAAACCAAGTATTCACTAGTCCAATATTGGAACACCTACTACGTCACATTCCAATACAACGCCAACGAATACAGTCAACCAAACTCCTGCTACGCGAAAACCTTGCCTTCCCAAACACGTCAACTACCTCAGAGAACACTCCAACGGCTACGCCAAAAATTCGTCGTTCGAAACGTCTAATCAAACCTCCGAAGAAACTCGATCTTTAAATTCAAACCGAACTCTAAAATTAAGTTCCTAGTTAAAAGATAATAAGAATAAGTTTTGTTGAAGTTTATTAATTAATTAATTTAGTAAAAAAAAAAAAGGGTTTTTGTTGAGTCAATATAAAAAAAAATGTATGAATAATAAGTATTACCTAAAGTATAGGCAAGCAACTTCAAATGTAAATTGGGAAGAGTGTTATGTTTGTAACATATAGATGGCGCCAGCCTCTCCATGTTTAGAAGCTCTGGCTCTCTCTCTCTCCCCCAGCTCTCCCTGAAAAGAAATGTCAGTCGCGCTCTAGCCTCCGTTAGGTACAGCCTAACGCTTTTCCCAAAGCAATTTAACAGTATTAATTATCAATGGAACTAGCCTTAATAAACTCTGTCTTTAAATAAAAGAACTCA
>JAEQBA010004535.1:0-11222 GCA_019434445.1 Phalangium opilio | reverse complement strand
TTGGCTTTTTACCTCTCCGAGTGACGTATGTCACGGAGAGGTATTACACCGGTCGTGTCTGTGTGTCTGTCTGTGTGTCTGTCTGTGTGTCTGTCTGTGTGTCTGTCAGACCCCACGTGACCGCGTTCGCAGTTTGCGTATTGGAGCAAACAAATACCCGATTTCCGGAACGCGTTCGCGGTTCACGGAAATTTGGCCATTCATCTACCAACACAAGTCTTTACTAAGTGGCTTCTAAGGACCACAATCTGCTAGTCTTTGTCCATCCCACATGGACACTAGTCTGTACTTGCTAGCTTCCAAGCACCACCATCTTCTGTTCTTCGTCAATTTCACCTTGACACCAGCTTCTATGCACCACCATCTTCTGTTCTTCGTCAATTCCACATTGACACCAGGTTCTATGCACCACCATCTTCTGTTCTTCGTCAATTCCACATTGACACCAGCTTCAATGCACCACCATCTTCAGGTCTTTTGTCCATTCCACATGGACGCCAGTCAGTCCATTCTGGCTTCTTTTCCTCCGTCATCGTTTGGTTCCAAGAAGCAGAGAATATACGCGGCGATCGGCTAGGGTTACGAGAAACGTCTAGCCTCCCAATGGCAGGGCTTCCACCATCGGTTCACGCAAATGCGTTTTTATCTATTATTTGGTTTTAAGATATACGCGGCGATCGGCTAGGGTTACGAGAAACGTCTAGCCTCCCAATGGCAGGGCTTCCACCAAAGGTTCACGCGAATGCGTTTTTATCTATTATTATAATGGAAACGAACGTATATATACCCCAAAATTTGAAAAAAGCGGGCAAGAGGGGTACCCTTCACTTTAAACGTCAATATTAGCAAAGTTTCGAAAGATAATAGAAACAACTTTATTTTAAACGATTTAACTATTTTTAAAGTTATTTACTGGCGATTAAAATAATTAAAAATAATTATATTTATTTAAATATTAAAGATAAACCCAAGTACCGAAGTCGTTAAATCATTGCCTCCTATATCTATCAAGGCCCGTGCATTGCGTTATATTTCGTACATTGTCTCTTATATCTTTTTAGGCCCGTGCATTGCGTTATATTTCCTACATTGCCTCCTGTATCTATCAAGGCCCACGCATTGTGATATATTTCCTTCATTGCCTCCAATATCTATCGAGGCCCGTGCATTGCGATATATTTTTGAGAACAACAACCAAAATGGGAAGCTCCTCTCAGAAGCATAATAATTTGTTTTCTCAGTTATATGAAATGAAAATATGGATAATATTTTCGGCAATTCGATTTGAATGGCTCTTTCTGATGTATCATTCTCTCAGCACTGTTCATAATGGACAGGAACGTAGAGATTCGAGACACTAGGAATTACGATAGTGTTTCAAATCGTCTGTATTGAGGGCTTAAAGGCTTGGAGTGAGTCGAAAGATAAATACACATCCTATTTTTTAGTTGTACCATGCGTACCACAATGTTGCCAGGCGTTTATTGAAGGATGCTTGGGTACTTGGTACAGACTGTTACGTCTACCAAGTTTCCTAGCATCCAAGAATAAATAGGATTCATAGAAGCCAGTGTTAAGGGCATGTCATGGGTCAAGTCGTTAAATATATCGACGCAGTTAAATAGCTGATGGCATTATTTTATCCACTTTCCCATTGCCTTTCGAGTGGAAGTTCAACTTTGGCACGGACGACAGATGGCGCTCTTAAACTAACTACCCCCAAAAATCGTTGTTGTCTGCTCATTGAAGGTATGTTCCCCTTCCGCGTTTTTTCGTTATAAACTTATGATTTAACGAACTGTTAAGATAAAATTTCATATTTCCTAAGACAGATAAGCTTCTACTCCTTTCATATTACTCCCAGTTAGATTTAACGCTTAAAAAATATATTTTCAATAAAAACACCGCTTCCACTAGTGGATTTATACTCCTTGTTAGATTAGTGTAGGTGTAGAGAGTAATCATTACAAACGCTAAAAAATATATTTTCAAAAATGAAGAACATAGAACATTTATTCTATATCAAAAAATATTTTGGTGGTAAGATTGCTTTAGAAAAATCCAAACGGCTAGATATTGTTAAAAAAAGAAATGTGTAAGCTATTTGTAGATGAGATAATTGTTTTACATGTTTTAAATGAGACTAAAACTTCCACTATTGTGTCTAAAAAAGTGTTGGCCATGTATATTTTTTAAATATGACGGAATTGCGGTTGATATGATAGCGCCCTATTTGCGAACAAAACCTTTTTTTAAACTGTTTAATCATTCTTTGATAGAATTTCGAAGGAAGAAGTTAAGTGTTAGATTTGCTCGATTAATTTTGTTCGGCAAATAATATAATTAAGCCTTACGTATTACTGAAGGAGATTGATTTTGCCAACCTTTGTGAGTATTTAACTGTTTAATAATTATTTTGGTTAAGTGGGAGCCTAGCTTATGTGTGATTGGGTTGTGGCTTCCATGATTTGGGCACATTTCCTTTTTGTGTGGCGAGGTATGATTCAGCTTTGATATGGACAAATGTTACAAATCATACTGGTAGACTAAGAATGCGGTTGAGGTATAGCGAGAGAGTAGAGTTTCCACAGCAATTGAGAGATATTGAAAAGGCTTGAACAATAGACTATTTTAAAATTCAATTCCTGCACTTGCAAAGAATTAAAAAAGCGATAGATGCATATATTTAGGTTGTTTAAGGGGTAGTGATAGTCATCTAAACTCGGAGAGGTAATATTTTGGCTTTCCCAACTTGTTCCTTTTTGTTTCCTCTTTTAAATTCCACCAGATATGAAAAAAGCAAACATATCTTCTTTTTGTTATTGTTTTATAAAGATGAAGGTTAATTAAATTCAAATTATTAACTAGCACTGTCGGCAACGGCCATATCACGCTGAATACACCTGTTCTCGTCCGATCACCGAAGTTAAGCAGCGTCGAGCGCAGTCAGTACTTGGGAGGGAGACCACTTAGGAACACTGCGTGCCGTTGGCTTTTTCACTTTTTTTTCCCTCTTTTAAATTCCAATAGATATGAAAAAAGCAAACATATTTTCTTTTTGTTATTGTTTTAAAAAGATGAAGGTTAATTTGTCTCACTTAATTTAAATTCGAATTATTAACTAGCACTCTCGGCAACGGCCATATCACGCTGAAAACACCGGTTCTCGTCCGATCACCGAAGTTAAGCAGCGTCGAGCTCAGTCAGTACTTGGGAACACTTCGTGCCGTTGGCTTTTTCCTTTTTGTTTCCTCTTTTAAATTCCACCAGATATGAAAAAAGCAAACATATCTTCTTTTTGATATTGTTTTATAGGGATGAAGGTTAATTAAATTCAAATTATTAACAAGCACTCTCGGCAACGGCCATATCACAATGAATACACCGGTTCTCGTCCGATCACCGAAGTTAAGCAGCGTCGAGCGCAGTCAGTGCTTGGGAAGGAGAGCACTTACGAACACTGCTTGCCGTTAGCTTTTTCACTTTTTTTTGTATTTTAAATTCCAATAGATATGAAAAAAGCAAACATATTTTCTTTTTGTTATTGTTTTAAAAAGATGAGGGTTAATTTGTCTCACTTAATTTAAATTCGAATTATTAACTTGTACTCTCGTCAACGGCTATATCACGCTGAAAACACCGGTTCTCGTCCGATCACCGAAGTTAAGCAGCGTCGAGCGCAGTCAGTACTTGGGAGGGAGACCACTTAGGAACACTGCGTGCCGTTGGCTTTTTCACTTTTTTTTCCTCTTTTAAATTCCAATAGATATGAAAAAAGCAAACATATTTTCTTTTACCTCTCCGTGTGACGTAGTCCAGGAGAGGTTCTGTAACGGCCGTGTCTGTCTGTGTGTCTGTCTGTCTGTCTGTCTGTGTGTGTGTGTGTGTGTCTGTCTGTCCGTTGTTACACCCACGTGACCGCGTTCGCAGTTTGCGTATCGGAGCAAACGTGTTCGCCATTTCCGAACTGCTTTCACAGTCACGGAAATGGCTCCTCTACTTGAGTTCTCACACCACCAATCTTCTGGTCTTTGTCCATACCACACGGACACTAGTCTGTTCTTACTGGCTGCTAATCACCACCATCTTCTGGTCTTCGTCCATTCCACGTGGACACCAGTCTGTACATACTGGCTTCTAATCACCACCATCTTCTGTTCTTTGTCAATCCCACATTGACACCCGTCTGCACTTACACTTCCTTCTAACACCACCATCCACTGGTCTTCCGTCTATTCCACATAGACACCAATCTGTATCATTGGCTTCTACTCCCTTATCATCGTTTGGTTTTAGGATATACGCGGCGATCAGCTAGGGTTACGAGAAACGTCTAGCCTCCCTAAGGTAGGATCGCTACCAAAGGTTTTCGCATTTGCGGTTTTTCCTTACTATTATAATGGAAACGAATCGTATATATACCCCAAAATTTGAAGAAAGCGGGAAGAGGGGTACCCTTCACCTTAAACGTCAATATTAGCAAAGTTTGAGAAGATAATAAGTATAACTTTATTTTAAACGATTTAACTATTATTAATGTTAATTATTGAAGATTAAAATAATTAAAAATAATTATATTTATTTAAATATTAAAGATAAACCTCTCGTGCAAAGAGAGAGATTATCATTGCCTCCTATATCTACCAAGGCCCGTGCATGCGATATATTTCCTTCATTGCCTCCTATATCTATCAAGGCCCGTGCATTGTGATATATTTCATTCATTGCATAAACATAAGCGAGATTGTTTTGGGAAAAAAATACTGCTTCCACTAATGCGTTTATACTCCTTGTTACTGTTGTATAGAGTAATCATGATAAAAGCTTAAAAAATTACGAGAGGACAGACCTTTTTTATCCTCATTCAAAAATATTTTTTGGTGCTAAGACTGCTTTAAAAAATCCAAACGGTTAGGCATTGGTAAAAAAGACAAATGATATTTTTCAAATCTTATGAGATAACGCCCACCTAGTTGAAAATTGCCGTTTTTTATCCGCGGGAGCCATTCTTAATGAGAATTTCGATGCTAGTAGGTTGTCAATTAAACTACCGGTATATTATTGTTGTTGGAAATTGGATATTAAGTCAAATTAAGTGGTTGTAAAGAGCCAGCAGGTTTTTGCCACTTCTTTTTGTGAGTATTTGATTTTTATATGTAAAATGGAGGAAGATAATGTTGAGAGTAAGGATGAAATGCGGAAGCGCAAAGCGCGGGAAAGGATGAGGGCAAAAAGGTCGACGTTTTCATTGGATACTTAAGGTTATATAATCTTCTCGACACGGAGAGGTAATATTTTGGTTTTCCCGACTTGTTGTTATTGTTTTAAAAAGATGAAGGTTAATTTGTCTCACTTAATTTAAATTCGAATTATTAACTAGCACTCTCGGCAACGGCCATATCACGCTGAAAACACCGGTTCTCGTCCGATCACCGAAGTTAAGCAGCGTCGAGCGCAGTCAGTACTTGGGAGGGAGACCACTTAGGAACACTGGGTGCCGTTGGCTTTTTCACTTTTTTTTCCTCTTTTAAATTCCAATAGATATGAAAAAAGCAAACATATTTTCTTTTTGTTATTGTTTTAAAAAGATGAAGGTTAATTTGTCTCACTTAATTTAAATTCGAATTATTAACTAGCGCTCTCGTCAACGGCCATATCACGCTGAAAACACCGGTTCTCGTCCGATCACCGAAGTTAAGCAGCGTCGAGCGCAGTCAGTACTTGGGAACACTTCGTGCCGTTGGCTTTTTCCTTTTTGTTTCCTCTTTTAAATTCCACCAGATATGAAAAAAGCAAACATATCTTCTTTTTGTTATTGTTTTATAAAGATGAAGGTTAATTAAATTCAAATTATTAACTAGTACTGTCGGCAACGGCCATATCACAATGAATACACCTGTTCTCGTCCGATCACCGAAGTTAAGCAGCGTCGAGCGCAGTCAGTACTTGGGAGGGAGACCACTTAGGAACACTGCGTGCCGTTGGCTTTTTCACTTTTTTTTCCTCTTTTAAATTCCAATAGATATGAAAAAAGCATACATATTTTCTTTTTGTTATTGTTTTAAAAAGATGAAGGTTAATTTGTCTCACTTAATTTAAATTCGAATTATTAACTAGCACTCTCGGCAACGGCCATATCACGCTGGAGACACCGGTTCTCGTCCGATCACCGAAGTTAAGCAGCGTCGAGCTCAGTCAAAACTTGGGAACACTTCGTGCCGTTGGCTTTTTCCTTTTTGTTTCCTCTTTAAAATTCCACCAGATATGAAAAAAGCAAACATATCTTCTTTTTGTTATTGTTTTATAGAGATGAAGGTTAATTAAATTCAAATTATTAACTAGCACTCTCGGCAACGGCCATATCACGCTGAAAACACCGGTTCTCGTCCGATCACCGAAGTTAAGCAGCGTCGAGCGCAGTCAGTACTTGGGAGGGAGAGCACTTACGAACACTGCTTGCCGTTAGCTTTTTCACTTTTTTTTGTCTTTTAAATTCCAATAGATATGAAAAAAGCAAACATATTTTCTTTTTGTTATTGTTTTAAAAAGATGAAGGTTAATTTGTCTCACTTAATTTAAATTCGAATTATTAACTAGCACTCTCGGCAACGGCTATATCACGCTGAAAACACCGGTTCTCGTCCGATCACCGAAGTTAAGCAGCGTCGAGCGCAGTCAGTCCTTGGGAGGGAGACCACTTAGGAACACTGCGTGCCGTTGGCTTTTTCACTTTTTTTTCCTCTTTTAAATTCCAATAGATATGAAAAAAGCAAACATATTTTCTTTTTGTTATTGTTTTAAAAAGATGAAGGTTAATTTGTCTCACTTAATTTAAATTCGAATTATTAACTAGCACTCTCGTCAACGGCCATATCACGCTGAAAACACCGGTTCTCGTCCGATCACCGAAGTTAAGCAGCGTCGAGCGCAGTCAGTACTTGGGAGGGAGACCACTTAGGAACAGTGCGTGCCGTTGGCTTTTTCACTTTTTTTCCTCTTTTAAATTCCAATAGATATGAAAAAAGCAAACATATTTTCTTTTTGTTATTGTTTTAAAAAGATGAAGGTTAATTTGTCTCACTTAATTTAAATTCGAATTATTAACTAGCACTCTCGGCAACGGCCATATCACGCTGAAAACACCGGTTCTCGTCCGATCACCGAAGTTAAGCAGCGTCGAGCGCAGTCAGTACTTGGGAACACTTCGTGCCGTTGGCTTTTTCCTTTTTGTTTCCTCTTTTAAATTCCACCAGATATGAAAAAAGCAAACATATCTTCTTTTTGTTATTGTTTTATAAAGATGAAGGTTAATTAAATTCAAATTATAAACTAGCACTCTCGGCAACGGCCATATCACGCTGAATACACCGGTTCTCGTCCGATCACCGAAGTTAAGCAGCGTCGAGCGCAGTCAGTACTTGGGAGGGAGACCACTTAGGAACACTGCGTGCCGTTGGCTTTTTCACTTTTTTTTCCTCTTTTAAATTCCAATAGATATGAAAAAAGCAAACATATTTTCTTTTTGTTATTGTTTTAAAAAGATGAAGGTTAATTTGTCTCACTTAATTTAAATTCGAATTATTAACTAGCACTCTCGGCAACGGCCATATCACGCTGAAAACACCGGTTCTCGTCCGATCACCGAAGTTAAGCAGCGTCGAGCGCAGTCAGTACTTGGGAACACTTCGTGCCGTTGGCTTTTTCCTTTTTGTTTCCTCTTTTAAATTCCACCAGATATGAAAAAAGCAAACATATCTTCTTTTTGTTATTGTTTTATAAGATGAAGGTTAATTAAATTCAAATTATTAACTAGCACTCTCGGCAACGGCCATATCACGCTGAATACACCGGTTCTCGTCCGATCACCGAAGTTAAGCAGCGTCGAGCGCAGTCAGTACTTGGGAGGGAGACCACTTAGGAACACTGCGTGCCGTTGGCTTTTTCACTTTTTTTTGTCTTTTAAATTCCAATAGATATGAAAAAAGCAAACATATTTTCTTTTTGTTATTGTTTTAAAAAGATGAAGGTTAATTTGTCTCACTTAATTTAAATTCGAATTATTAACTAGCACTCTCGGCAACGGCCATATCACGCTGAAAACACCGGTTCTCGTCCGATCACCGAAGTTAAGCAGCGTCGAGCGCAGTCAGTACTTGGGAGGGAGACCACTTAGGAACACTGCGTGCCGTTGGCTTTTTCACTTTTTTTCCTCTTTTAAATTCCAATAGATATGAAAAAAGCAAACATATTTTCTTTTTGTTATTGTTTTAAAAAGATGAAGGTTAATTTGTCTCACTTAATTTAAATTCGAATTATTAACTAGCACTCTCGGCAACGGCCATATCACGCTGAAAACACCGGTTCTCGTCCGATCACCGAAGTTAAGCAGCGTCGAGCGCAGTCAGTACTTGGGAGGGAGACCACTTAGGAACAGTGCGTGCCGTTGGCTTTTTCACTTTTTTTCCTCTTTTAAATTCCAATAGATATGAAAAAAGCAAACATATTTTCTTTTTGTTATTGTTTTAAAAAGATGAAGGTTAATTTGTCTCACTTAATTTAAATTCGAATTATTAACTAGCACTCTCGGCAACGGCCATATCACGCTGAAAACACCGGTTCTCGTCCGATCACCGAAGTTAAGCAGCGTCGAGCGCAGTCAGTACTTGGGAGGGAGACCACTTACGAACACTGCTTGCCGTTGGCTTTTTCACTTTTTTTTTGTCTTTTAAATTCCAATAGATATGAAAAAAGCAAACATATTTTCTTTTTGTTATTGTTTTAAAAAGATGAAGGTTAATTTGTTTCACTTATTTTAAATTCGAATTATTAACTAGCACTCTCGGCAACGGCCATATCACGCTGAAAACACCGGTTCTCGTCCGATCACCGAAGTTAAGCAGCGTCGAGCGCAGTCAGTACTTGGGAGGGAGAGCACTTAGGAACACTGCTTGCCGTTGGCTTTTTCCCTTTTTTTTGTCTTTTAAATTCAATAGATATGAAAAAAGCAAACATATCTTCTTTTTGTTATTGTTTTATAAAGATGAAGGTTAATTAAATTCAAATTATTAACTAGCACTCTCGGCAACGGCCATATCACGCTGAATACACCGGTTCTCGTCCGATCACCGAAGTTAAGCAGCGTCGAGCGCAGTCAGTACTTGGGAGGGAGACCACTTAGGAACACTGCGTGCCGTTGGCTTTTTCACTTTTTTTCCCTCTTTTAAATTCCAATAGATATGAAAAAAGCAAACATATTTTCTTTTTGTTATTGTTTTAAAAAGATGAAGGTTAATTTGTCTCACTTAATTTAAATTCGAATTATTAACTAGCACTCTCGGCAACGGCCATATCACGCTGAAAACACCGGTTCTCGTCCGATCACCGAAGTTAAGCAGCGTCGAGCGCAGTCAGTACTTGGGAACACTTCGTGCCGTTGGCTTTTTCCTTTTTGTTTCCTCTTTTAAATTCCACCAGATATGAAAAAAGCAAACATATCTTCTTTTTGTTATTGTTTTATAAAGATGAAGGTTAATTAAATTCAAATTATAAACTAGCACTCTCGGCAACGGCCATATCACGCTGAATACACCGGTTCTCGTCCGATCACCGAAGTTAAGCAGCGTCGAGCGCAGTCAGTACTTGGGAGGGAGACCACTTAGGAACACTGCGTGCCGTTGGCTTTTTCACTTTTTTTCCCTCTTTTAAATTCCAATAGATATGAAAAAAGCAAACATATTTTCTTTTTGTTATTGTTTTAAAAAGATGAAGGTTAATTTGTTTCACTTAATTAAATTCGAATTATTAACTAGCACTCTCGGCAACGGCCATATCACGCTGAAAACACCGGTTCTCGTCCGATCACCGAAGTTAAGCAGCGTCGAGCGCAGTCAGTACTTGGGAACACTGCGTGCCGTTGGCTTTTTCCTTTTTGTTTCCTCTTTTAAATTCCACCAGATATGAAAAAAGCAAACATATCTTCTTTTTGTTATTGTTTTATAAAGATGAAGGTTAATTAAATTCAAATTATTAACTAGCACTCTCGGCAACGGCCATATCACGCTGAATACACCTGTTCTCGTCCGATCACCGAAGTTAAGCAGCGTCGAGCGCAGTCAGTACTTGGGAACACTTCGTGCCGTTGGCTTTTTCCTTTTTGTTTCCTCTTTTAAATTCCACCAGATATGAAAAAAGCAAACATATCTTCTTTTTGTTATGGTTTTATAAAGATGAAGGTTAATTAAATTCAAATTATAAACTAGCACTCTCGGCAACGGCCATATCACGCTGAATACACCGGTTCTCGTCCGATCACCGAAGTTAAGCAGCGTCGAGCGCAGTCAGTACTTGGGAGGGAGACCACTTAGGAACACTGCGTGCCGTTGGCTTTTTCACTTTTTTTTTCCTCTTTTAAATTCCAATAGATATGAAAAAAGCAAACATATTTTCTTTTTGTTATTGTTTTAAAAAGATGAAGGTTAATTTGTCTCACTTAATTTAAATTCGAATTATTAACTAGCACTCTCGTCAACGGCCATATCACGCTGAAAACACCGGTTCTCGTCCGATCACCGAAGTTAAGCAGCGTCGAGCGCAGTCAGTACTTGGGAGGGAGACCACTTAGGAACACTGCGTGCCGTTGGCTTTTTCACTTTTTTTTTCCTCTTTTAAATTCCAATAGATATGAAAAAAGCAAACATATTTTCTTTTTGTTATTGTTTTAAAAGATGAAGGTTAATTTGTCTCACTTAATTTAAATTCGAATTATTAACTAGCACTCTCGTCAACGGCCATATCACGCTGAAAACACCGGTTCTCGTCCGATCACCGAAGTTAAGCAGCGTCGAGCGCAGTCAGTACTTGGGAGGGAGACCACTTAGGAACAGTGCGTGCCGTTGGCTTTTTCACTTTTTTTTCCTCTTTTAAATTCCATAGATATGAAAAAAGCAAACATATTTTCTTTTTGTTATTGTTTTAAAAGATGAAGGTTAATTAATTTCTCACTTAATTAAATAGAATTATCTAGCACTCTCGGCAACGGCCATATCACGCTGAAAACACCGGTTCTCGTCCGATCACCGAAGTTAAGCAGCGTCGAGCGCAGTCAGTACTTGGGAGGGAGACCACTTAGGACACTGCGTGCCGTTGGCTTTTTCACTTTTTTTTTTCTTTTAAATTCCAATAGATATGAAAAAAGCAACATATTTTCTTTTTGTTATTGTTTT
>JAEQBA010004533.1:0-16561 GCA_019434445.1 Phalangium opilio | reverse complement strand
TTTTTAACATTAAAGATAAATGTTTTTAAATAATATTAGAAATTACAAAAAACGACCAAAGTTCTGGAAATACACAAATTCACACAACGACAGAGAATTCTAAAAATGAGAAATCAAGTAGGATATGCATTTTCCTTGAAAGTGTCAAGCCCCTCGAGAGAAACGGAATATGAATGGGGTGATGTTTTAAGTCCATTTAGGTCCGATGCGGGCCGCGGAGAGTGGACCAAGGGGATGAAGCCGGGGAAAGTTTTATGAAATATGGGTGATAAAATGCGCCCTTGTCTCTGGCGGAGTACCTCTTTATTATCTCAGCTACCGTTTTGCCTGATTTAATAATAACTAAGTCCTCCCTCTATAGACTCCGATGGCATGCCGACAAAAATAAGCTTCTGCCTTCAGCTTTACTTTACAAGTTTTAATCCTTAATTTTTGGTACATTTGTTCATAGAGTATTTCAGAGTTTCCCAAACACTGTGTCGTCAGATTTTCAGCTCAACTTTTAAACTTCGATACAAAAAATAGTAAATATGATTCATAAACGTGGCGAATGAGTAGTCGAATCTTTCTTTTAAATCAAGTAACTGATGATATTGCGTTTATAAATATTGTTAATAATTAAACCCAATTTTACTAGGGCAAACATGATATATCAGCTATAATTGGCATCAAGTTTATTGCTGAATTTCAATACTCAACTAAAAATGGCCGTATCATCTCTCACTTGAATTAAATTACGATTCAACAACTGTTTCGGCACAAAAACATATCGGTGCACTTTTGTTTAGCTCCGTTCTTGTTTAATGTGATGTTCATGTGCGTTAGAATGCATTTCGTTTATATTGAATTAACTCTATCGATCAGACAGCGCGCAAAGCTTTGGTGCTTTCAGCAGAGGACGTTTAGTTTCCTTCAAAATATATGTAGAGGTATAATAATAGAAAAATTGGTCACTAGATGGTCGTAGCATTGCTAATAAAATATATTTGCCTATTGTTAATTACACAAATTTGAACTTCTGCCATTTATTTTCGGGTGCTCCAAGTTTAGGAAGGGGGTGTTCCATTTTAGAACTGACTGTTCCAATTTAGGAAGGGGGTGTTCCATTTTAGAACTGACTGTTCCAATTTAGGAAGGTGGTGTTCCAGTTTAGAACTGACTGTTCCAATTTAGGAAGGGGGTGTTACATTTTAGAATTGACTGTTCCAATTCAGGAAGGGTGTGTTCCATTTTAGAACTGACTGTTCCAAGTAAGGGCTATTATCTACCTTTTCTAAAACCAATTTCTGAAAATTGGTGCTGCAGATCGGCAATAGTTCAAACTTTTATGTCATAGTCTTCTTGTTCATTTCAAACCGGATCTCTTTGCAAGTGTAACGTATAAAACCAGTTGTATACGGAAAGATTTATTTGATTTAAAACCGCCTTGATCGTTTCCTCTAATTGACCAAAAATCCCTGCGATATTCCATCGTCTTCTTTATTTATTCAGTATTGCCTACAAACTTTGAACTGCTGTTTAAAAATAGAAAAACCATTCTTTCCCTTCAAAAGTAAATTATTTATTCAAATCCTTTTATAAACCCATACAATCCTTTTTAGTCCGCCAATCTCTCCCCATAACGCGGTGCACGGGGGTACTAGCTTTAATAATGGACGAGGTCTTTTTAAAAACAATTATCCACCATTGGCGTTCTCACTGAAATTATCGGCTTTGCTGACTAATCGTAGCTCAGCGTGTGTTTGAGTCACCCTAGGCCTTGCACTGACACTCTATTCGAATCTAGTCTAAAAGCAGAAGGCTAGATCTATAGGCCTATGCCTTTGCTAGAGGACTAAGATGAAAAAGCGCGGGAAAACGGTTACGGAGCACGCGCTTTTGTAACGATGTACCACGTGTTTGGTTATATACTGGTCTTTTTAAACATATATCTTTCAATAGACCGTTTCAATCCAGTGATAGAGCTGATGTTGAAACTTGCAATAGACCCTTTTCGGAATGGAAAAATGACTGAATAACAAAATCTCTTTCTCTGTTTAATTTGAAAAATGTATAAGGACTCTATTTGAATTGATAAGTTTTTAAGAACAAGAATTACATTTTGAGTTAGGGTTTAGAAAAGAGAATTAAACTAAGAAGAATACAGGAGAGACATCAAAGAAAGGACCAGTGGTCTAAGTTGCTTTCTCATCATTGGCTTTGCAAAAAATAGTCGTAAATGATCAAAGGACTAATTCTTGTTAAAGTTTTGTTAGTTAGAATGTTTTTTACAGTTCAGAATTTTTTTCAGGGCCTAAGTGATCTCGCTACTTTTTGGTATTCATCTCAAACTTGGCTTACACAATTGAAGACAAATTTTAACGCCCTTCTTTAAAACTACAACTCTCGAATACCCATTTGTGACATATTTAAGCGGGAACGAAACAGCGCTTATTTAAATCGAAATGGCCCATTCCATTCTACAATGGCGTATATATGAATTCACTTTTGGGGCCTAAATTCCCCTTCGAAATTTTACCCCAAATTTTTCCTCTCATTCATTCAAATAATAGACGACCTATAGTTTTTTATAGACTATACCGTTCCTGGGAGTATATCATACTGTTGGGCCCTTACCGCGAAGATCATGTGTAACTCAGGCGCACTTAATAGAACCTTAAACAGGGAAAGATTCTGGACTAGCGTATTCTATAGCGCTAACACGAGAGCCCTTGTGGTTTGGTTTTTGGTTGGGCGTATGCTTTAGGTGCCACCTAGTTATAGCGACAATAACTTCTATTTACACATGACTTAGCATCACAAAAAATAAAATATTGCCAAAGAGAGTTGGCTGCAGTGACAGATGCCCAACCTCGAAAGGCATTCTGGGTGTTTTAAACACCAACGGATGTTAACCATGCCACTGCAAAAACGGCGATCTATTTAAATGTGAGAAAGTGTAAGCTGTTTTCCCATTTAACCGAGTGAGAACTAGCTTTCATATTTAAGACATAGGGGGAGCTGAATCGCACGACAATACCGAAACACCTAGTGCCACCTAGTTATAGCAACAAGAACTTCTATTTACTCATCTAGAAACGTAAAAAAATAAATATTTCCACCGACAGGGGGCTACAGTCACAGATCCCCAACCTCGAAAGGTATTCTGGGAGTTTTAAACATCAACGGATGTTAACAATGCCACTCCAATATCTAACTTAAAACGGGTATAAGTTGAAACTGGTTTTCCCATTTTATTGAGTGAGAACTAGCTTTCAGTTTTAAGACACAGAGGGCGGCTGAGTCGCTCTCTCTCTCTGTTGCCGACTTGCCGTTGATGGGAGTAACGTAACTCTCTCCAACATGGTATTGTCAAGTGCGCCTGAACATGAGTGTAGAGATCCCCGGTTTGGGTCCTTCCACGTGCCTTATTCTTCTAAATGGGCGTGATGTATGTACCAGTCCCCCATTTATGAGTCGTCGCAATTTCATCTCATTCCGTAGAGAATTAACTTATGATTGATTTTAGAGAAGGTATCTGGTCTGGAGTCTTATTTTATCTTTTGTTTGCCTGTGCTACCGTTGGAAGTTATTATACCGAGATTGTGTTAGGTTTGCAAGAGCTAGAATTTTATGGTATCTGTTGCTTTATTTCAGATGAATAATGGAATTACAAAATATTTCTTAAATGATGGATCAAATGTTTGGTGTCGTTTCATTATATAATCATTGATTGTAAATAATTTTTCTGTGCATTCATGACTCAAGTTGAATAATCTTATAATCTAAGTTTCTTATAGCGTATTTTCTCCATAAGAGTGTGTTGTTTAGTATAAGTGCAACTTTAAAGTTGAGTACTTTTATTCAGAGAGGTAAAATGTGCTGAAATTTTGGCGCTTCGTTCTTTGCATCAGCGACTGGCAGTGTCTTTCAGTCGTGTTTTTAATTTTGAAAGACGTTCAGAACCTGACTATTCCAACAACGATGGAACCTGACTATTCCAACAACGATGGCCTGACGCGTTCTATCCTCTAATAGAGCCATCTCAGAAGCCTTAGTGTGACGTCTTCCATGCTACTTACCCATAGAACCAAAGTGGTACCACTGCCAAAGCTAAGCCCGTGACGTTTTACCTAGACACTGACGTCACAACTGAGATAGCTTTATTGCTTAATTAACTATAAGTCGTTCACGTTGTTTTAATTCCCTCTTTCTTGATGATACTTAAAATATTGTGGGGTGGCGTAGCGGCTAGCGCTTTCGCCTCGCAGCAAGAGGATCCCGGGTTCGATCCTGGACTGTGGCGCCGGGTGAGAATCTGGGAACAAATCTTTCTGCGTAGAGTTTGCAAGTTCTCTCACCGCTTGTTAAAGGAGTTTTCCTTCGCGGTCTTACCCGGTTTCTCCTTTCCATCAAAACTTGCAGAGGTTAACGGTAATAGTTAGTATAGGGCGCTGTAGGTTAGCTGTGGCATAGGGGCTAGCCCCCTGCATCCCTCTATGCATTGTAAAGGGACCCACCTGTAAACAAGACACAGGCTTAGTTTGGAAATCCCTTCATAGACAAAGCTTGGATTATTAATATGAGAATTATTCCAATAATATAAAATATGTTCGGAAAATAATTTGATACCATATGAATCTCTTTTTGTTTCTACTTACCGTTATGCCGGAGTCACTCTTAATCCTAATCACGTTAAAATAAATAGAGACGTGGATGTGTCACGAGTGGTATTGATAAGTATCCGCATTGTTAAGGGTTTATACTTTGCCTATTTGTTTATACAAGTCGAGAACTTTTATGGAATCTTTTGTTAATCAATTTCGATCCAATTTCCGGAGTGGGGCGCCTCTAAAACCCCACCCCCTATATTCCCTTCGTTGCCCTAACAGCGTCTGCTATATTTTTTAGTCAGCTACTGTTCGCTCTTACCAGAACTATCCCCCATAGCCTTTGTCCTCACAGTATGGCGCAAAAACTTGTACTCAATTCATTCAGAGTGGTATTGGTATATATTTTCAATGTGGTACCACTCTCTACTAATAGTACTTAGTCCCTTTTTTATGCGGGGTCAGCACTAAGCTTTCCTCTCTTTGTAACGGTGAAATTTTCGGATGTCGTTGAGAATTTTAGTCGCTTGAAAAACATCTTTGCACGAGACCTTACTGAAAAGGTTATATTTTAACTGATTTACTTCTGTTGAAAAGTAAGCATCCTAATAATCTTACATTCTTAAAAGGAAATATGCCTTTAATTTGGAATAAGACCTTTAAGCACAGATGGACTGGAATGGCTAGCTAAAACCCCCGTTCTTCTAGTGGCATTGCCTGTCGTCGCACAATATGTTATGGCTATGGTTTGAGTCTGATTCTCTTGTTGTTCTTTTAGTGGCCTAACGATTTTAACAATTGATTTTCTGACGTTTTTTTCATGTAATGTTTTTACACACTTTAATAAAATGAAAATAGTTGTTGCCAAAAAATCATACATATACCATAAATTTATAAGGTATGTTTCATAAATATGACACTTCCTATACTTCGTAATGTTACACACTTACTGAGACCTAGTTCCAGAACATCAAGCGAGAATTGAAGTCCTACACTCGGTGGTTAATTTTTCAGGACTTCCCTCTTCTCCTATTTAGTCTGTACTAAGCCTTTGACAGCGCCTCACCAGGCGTCGCTTTACCTCGGATCTATGACCAACGTCACTCAATTCATGACAAGCTCCAGTTTGTAAGTTACCAGTGACAAACTTATGGTGAACATATCTTAGGAACTCATGCTGAAAGGCACAATCGCTCAAAATTATGAGAATTGAAGTCCTACACTCGGTTAATTTTGCAGTCCATCTTCCTATTTATTCTGTACTAAGCCTTTGACAGCGCCTCACCAGGCGTCGCTTTACCTCGAATCTATGACCTACCTCACTCACTTCATTACAAGCTCTAGTTTGTAACCAGTGACAAACTTGCGGAACATATCTTACGAACTACGCTCAAAATGATGACAAAACGCTGGACCCCTGAATTAGGTCTTGTCCCATTTGTTTGCTGATCCACTAACTGGTAACGTTGTATTCACCACGAAATCTAATGACTAATGCATTGAAAGTCGCGGGCTTCATTTCCATCCTCCATACTATAGCTGACCAGAGTTAGGTCACTTTTTTAGAATAGAAAAACGAATGGGGGGTGGGTGGGGCTGGGGGTATCCCCCTGGCAGATGGGTGTCTAACCGTTCGTTATTGTAGTTTAGATATCGAGGCGTGATTCATTCTCGCGCGTTCGCCTGCTATCAACACCAGTGATTCGCGTTCGCATTTAATTAATAATGGTTACACAATAAACCCCCTAAATTAGCCGCGCACGCAAGGCTCCTTACCCGAAAGCCCTAATTAGAATATCCATTGAAAGACTTAATGAATAGAATAGAGATCAACTAATTTTAATAATATTTTATTTTAGAGGTAATATAAATTTCAACGGATTTTTTTTCCTATTTAATTGTAATAGACCGAATTTTAGCGCTAAGTTGATCGCAATAGAGGGGAAACTTTTAGATTATAGAAGGAAAACTACTACCTCATATAAATTTATAATTATTTAGGAGTGATAATAGGGGCTTCCAGAATTGAATACAAAAGGGAGAATGAAATTTTAGCCGACAATTTTAAATTTCATTTACTTTAATAAAATAAGCAAAACTCAGAAATTGTCAGGTTCAAAAGCAGACGCGTTAAAATTACCATAATTCTTTTTTTTAATTTTCAGATGCTTTTCTTAATTTTTAGTAGCCTAACGACTTTAAAAATTTATTCTTCTTCCTTTAATGCTTTTCCAAATTTTAGTACATTAATATTGTTCTTTCTAATCAAAATAATTAATGAATCTAAAACTTTACTAAACATAACTATTAATTTTCATCTAAAATTAACTAAATATAACTACTCATTTTCATCTAAAAATTAACTAAACATAACTATTAATTTTCATTTAGAAATGAAACTAAAAAAAAGCATTAATTTTCATTTAGAAATGAAACTAAAAAAAGCATTAATTTTCATTTAGAAATGAAACTAAAGCATTAATTTTCATCTAAAAATTAATTAAAAAATAACTATTACTTTTCTTCTAAATAACTTATTCCATGAATGGTAAAGCTTCCTTTAACATGGTAGAATTCAACAATAGTAGGAGAAAATTTTTTTAACTCATGTTTTTCAGCTAAATTAAGTGTGTTAAAACATAACCCCTAAATTGAAAGAACAACCAGTAACGTGTGAATCAGACCCAAGTTAAACAAAAATCACTTTCATTTTAACAGCACAATTTTTCTACTTTTTCCTTAAAACATCCTCTCTTCCGCTAATATTCGGAAGTAACCCTAACGCCGTACCCAGTTCCCTTTTCCCTAAGTCGGTCTTCCTTCCAAAATTATATCTGATCTCTCTCTCTTGGCTCGCGTTTTCCGATCTGAAATCTTTCTTGTTAAAAATCTCCCACTGACAAACAGAGGAGAAAGACGGACATGAGCAGTGCTTTTCCAACACTATTTTTGCGTTGTAAACCTCTCCTATCAGCGCGGGAGAATCCCTGCTCCCGTTTGTCAGATCAAAATTTCCAAAAACGCGCGCGCAAACTGGAAACCAGGACATGAGCACAACGACCGACTCAAAAGAGTATTGGACGAGCTGTACCGCGTACTAGAATCCGAATTTCATATATATTTCAGAAAGTAGGTTGTTTGGTCATTACTTGATCGTTTCTTTGTGTTTGCAATGTCACAATTGAATTGGTTAATTTTCGAATTTGACCAAACTGAATAGACCTTTCCTGTAATTGTTTGTAGTGAAACCGACGCGCCGGATCGGAGCGGTCTCCGAGGGTCCGACATTTACACGAAATCCCATAGGTTTCTCGCGAAATCTTTGAAGATATCACGAAATTACAATATCAAAGAGGAAATTTCGAAATCTTTGGCCAAATCGTGAAATCTAGATGAAAGAAGAAACATTTTCGAAATCGCGCAATCAAAGAAAAAAATCTCGAAATCTTTTTCGAAAAAGATTTCGAGATCAAAGAAGAATTCACGAAAACTTTGCGAAATCCCGTACGCTTATTTGGGAATGGTGATCCCTTGGGGGTCTCTTCAGATTCGCCAAGAGGCAACGCCAGATGGCGCCAGGAGTTCAATACAAGTGGAAGGTTAGCCAACTCGCATGCCCTTTAAAGCTTTCTTCACCCATGTTAATTAAGGTCGATAACTATGGGGCGCCAAACCGGACAAAATTAATTTACTGAGAGAGAGTTGAAACTTTTTGGAGAAAGTTGAAATTTTTTGGAGACCAAAAAATTTCCCCTCTCTCACTCAGTAAATCAATTTTGTCCGGTTTGGCGCTCCATAGATAACAGTAACACTCGGAAAATTAAGATTTCAAATGAGTTTTGGGTTTGGTTGATTTCATTTCATGGTTAGCAATATCGAATTCTATAGTTTCAACTTCGACGCCCAACCCAAACCGCTTCCTC
Organism: Phalangium opilio; assembly: GCA_019434445.1. Lineage (NCBI taxonomy): Eukaryota > Metazoa > Arthropoda > Arachnida > Opiliones > Phalangiidae > Phalangium > Phalangium opilio. The sequence goes on along the minus strand of JAEQBA010004533.1, from coordinate 8,049 downwards.
TAAAAGGTTGAAACTTTGCAGGAACGTTACTCATAAATAGTAGGCGCGTACTAAGATAGATTTTTCCAATCCGCCACCATCTTAATAAATGGCGCCCAGAAATGTAAAAAAATCTTCTCTATGCAACAAAGTCCGCGCGTTTCAACCGATTTCGCACTGGTTTCCTTTAACCTAAAGACGGGCTGAATGGTCTTTTGGGTTCTATCTGTTGCCATCTTTTTAAATGGCGGCCAGAAATTTAAAAACCCTTCTTCATGGAAAAATGTCCGCGTGAATAGTAATAAAAAATGCCCCGACGGGCTGACGGGCAACGCCGAGTGCCTTCGCTCCTAGGGTGCTACAAAAATATTTGTCATCAGTAAAATCTACCCATTTTTATAACATTTCGATGGAAGTTCTAATTACACGGGTAAAAGCTAGTTGTCTATATAGACAGAAATATATTGTCGGTTTTCAGCCCCTTGAAGCATCCCGGAAGCAATTAATAATTTGTTTGCGAAAGCCACATTATTTACTCTTTTATTAGCAATACATTTTTCCTTCATTTGTTTAAAGAAAGATTCTACTCCATGTAATGTTAAGTCCAATGTCCTTTTGAAAGGAGGTTCTCGTTTTGACGCGTCCGTCTTTTTATTAGTCATCGAGGGCAGGGTTTCCCGACAAACGCTGACGTTTGATTTGACTGTCATAGCTCCGCGTTACCGTGTGTCAGTTAAGTATTGGAATAGATTTTTAACAGAAGTGTAGGAAAATATGCGTATATTGGGGAAACCCTCCATATTTTCAGATACGAGTAAAGTGGACTTAGTAAATACGGGTTTTTACCTCTCCGTGTGACGTAGTCCAGGAGAGGTTCTGTAACGGCCGTGTCTGTCTGTGTGTCTGTGTGTCTGTGTGTCTGTCTGTCTGTCTGTGTGTGTGTCTGTCTGTCCGTTGTTACACCCACGTGACCGCGTTCGCAGTTTGCGTATCGGAGCAAACGTGTTCGCCATTTCCGAACTGCTTTCACAGTCACGGAAATGGCTCCTCTACTTGAGTTCTCACACCACCAATCTTCTGGTCTTTGTCCATACCACACGGACACTAGTCTGTTCTTACTGGCTGCTAATCACCACCATCTTCTGGTCTTCGTCCATTCCACGTGGACACCAGTCTGTACATACTGGCTTCTAATCACCACCATCTTCAGTTCTTTGTCAATCCCACATTGACACCCGTCTGCACTTACACTGCCTTCTAACACCACCATCCACTGGTCTTCCGTCTATTCCACATAGACACCAATCTGTATCATTGGCTTCTACTCCATTATCATCGTTTGGTTTTAGGATATACGCGGCGATCAGCTAGGGTTACGAGAAACGTCTAGCCTCCCTAAGGTAGGATCGCTACCAAAGGTTTTCGCATTTGCGGTTTTTCCTTACTCTTATAATGGAAACGAATCGTATATATACCCCAAAATTTGAAGAAAGCGGGAAGAGGGGTACCCTTCACTTTAAACGTCAATATTAGCAAAGTTTGAGAAGATAATAAGTATAACTTTATTTTAAACGATTTAACTATTATTAATGTTAATTATTGAAGATTAAAATAATTAAAAATAATTATATTTATTTAAATATTAAAGATAAACCTCTCGTGCAAAGAGAGAGATTATCATTGCCTCCTATATCTACCAAGGCCCGTGCATGCGATATATTTCCTTCATTGCCTCCTATATCTATCAAGGCCCGTGCATTGTGATATATTTCATTCATTGCATAAACATAAGCGAGATTGTTTTGGGAAAAAAATACTGCTTCCACTAATGCGTTTATACTCCTTGTTACTGTTGTATAGAGTAATCATGATAAAAGCTTAAAAAATTACGAGAGGACAGACCTTTTTTATCCTCATTCAAAAATATTTTTTGGTGCTAAGACTGCTTTAAAAAATCCAAACGGTTAGGCATTGGTAAAAAAGACAAATGATATTTTTCAAATCTTATGAGATAACGCCCACCTAGTTGAAAATTGCCGTTTTTTATCCGCGGGAGCCATTCCTTATGAGAATTTCGATGCTAGTAGGTTGTCAATTAAACTACCGGTATATTATTGTTGTTGGAAATTGGATATTAAGTCAAATTAAGTGGTTGTAAAGAGCCAGCAGGTTTTTGCCACTTCTTTTTGTGAGTATTTGATTTTTATATGTAAAATGGAGGAAGATAATGTTGAGAGTAAGGATGAAATGCGGAAGCGCAAAGCGCGGGAAAGGATGAGGGCAAAAGGTCGACGTTTTCATTGGATACTTAAGGTTATATAATCTTCTCGACACGGAGAGGTAATATTTTGGTTTTCCCGACTTGTTTACTTCTCCGAGCGAGTGACGATGACGTCACGGAGAGGTATTACACTGGACGTATCTGTGTGTCTGTCACCACGGTCGCAGTTGGCAATAGGAGCAAACGTATTCGCAGTATTCGGACGGCGTTCGTAGTTCACAGAAAGCAATATTGGTCTACTCCATTTTCATGGTTAGGGTTACGAGAAACATCAAGCCTTCCAATGGCAGAGATTCTATAATTACGGCTTTTCTTATCATTTACTGTACATTTATATACATCGACTACAAATTAGAGCCCGACGCCGCCGATAGTACGCCGGCGCGCCGCCACATTTCTAGTTTTTAACCACGCCGCCGCCGTACGTACTTTTAAACAGCGCGCCGCCCCGCCGCGACGCCGAAATATCACCGGCGTACGCCGGCGTGCCAACCAGTCTAGGAAATAGCACAGGTCCAAAACCAGTTTATTAATTGCTCGGACCAGTTTTGTTATTCTAAATCCGGGGGTTACTGGTCCTTGGGACCAGTTTATTAATTGAGAACTTTTAAGAAAATTGAGGAGGGACCAGTTTAAAAATTATAGTCTGTAACCGTAAAATTAGGAAGTAGGAAAGGGGGCCTAACTTCACGATTCACAAGTCTTTATAAATTTGTACTCCACGGATCTAGACTCCTAGCCTTGACTGGATCTCATTTTTGCCTTCCTTGCTACAACCACAGCCCACTCGATCACTCTTTGGCTTCACACGCCAATGTTTTTCCTGTGTAAAGCGAGTGTTGGTAATTTTGGGCTTTTTCGCTCGAAAAATCGAAGGAGCCATTTTTAGCATGGCCGGCTATGGGAGGAACACAGTTATTTAGCCAGAATTTTGAAACTACTGATTCAAATCTCTTGAAATTTTAAAGAGATGTGCAAAACAATGTTTGCAAGTTTTAGGAAATTTTAAAAACAATTCCTTTTATATTTTTTTTAGCAATATTAGTACGAAAATTAGCCCTAATTAAAGGGCTTGGTCTTCGAACGGTTTAAAAGTCTCTTCCGTTTCACTTGATCGAATCTCTTGAAATTTTAGCGAGAGGCATATTGATGGGTTTCGAATTATGATGCAAAGTTTCAAAGTTTTCAAACGAACAATTCACTTCACAAAATTCATTAAAATTTTGTTTGTGCATAATCCTATTTAGTCGCTTAGGAAAATTTTAGGAAAATTTTAGGAAAAGAACTATTCGTTTCAAAACTTTTAAATTTTGTACGATAATTTAAAACCTTTCAATATGCCTCTCACTAAAATTTCAAGAGATTCGAACCAGTGAAACTGAAGGAAACAAATTTAAACTATTTGAGACTAGGCCATTAAATTATGGTTAAATTTCGTTTTAATGTTCTTACAAAAAGCTAGGAAAGAGGAACATTTTAAACTTCGCACAAAAATACCAAACATTATTTTGCAAATCGCATTAAAATTTGAAGAGATTTCAACCAGTATTTTCGAACATGGACAGATCTTGTGAACACCACCACTTCACAACTGACATTAATCACTCGTTGTGAACTTACACGCCTCTAACGCCGCCGCCGCCAACAAAATTGTATGCAACGCCGCCGCCGGTTAATAGAACGGCGCGCCGGCGGCGCGCCGTCGCCAATATGCCTAAACTGTGCAAACGCCGCCGCCGACAACTTTTTGGCGGCGTCGGACTCTACTACAAATACCCTCATTTTACAAAAATCGCCAAAAAGGTGTTCGCTGGAAGTCAAACTTTAGCAATAGCTATGTTTTAAATGATTTTAGGAATAGCGTTTCTTAAACGACTTAACTAGAATTAAGGTTAATTACTGATGGTTAAACTAATTAATATCAAAAGTAAATAGATACCAAAAAGTTAATAGCTTTAAGTCAATCATACCTTCCCGCCTGCATGCTTTGTAAAATGAGTATCGAGTATCACGTGGCTTGCTTGTAACCAATAGCATGTTCGCATGACGTCATAGAAGCGACAAGAGATATTGGAAAGCAGTACAAATTACTGAGCATCATGGGAGTAAATTTAGGGCAATATCATTGGTAGCCGCGCTTACGTGATGGAAAATGGCGCCGTAGTAGTGCGGGTAATTGCTGAATTATGGTAAATTATATTAAAATACTAAAGTCTAAAACTGTAATTAGTTTCATAATGCCGCGTAAAAAACGATTTTAGTTTCGCCTTCGGTATCGACCCAGTGCAATTTTTATCTGAAACCTACGAATAATACCGCATACTCTTCCATCATGTTGCAAACAAAAGTCATAATCATATTCCTTATCCATTTTTCATATTACTATTTTATCACATTCATAGGCAATCACATGTAGTCTTCACAGATTTTGTACTAGGCCTAGGCTATACTGTCACAGTCTCACAGCAGACAGCTGATTGAAATTACCTTTAGAACGCATGCGCGTCGATTAAACCTTCAACAACCCGCACTACTTTGTCTGAGCGGCGCGACACTAGATACGTTAGGTACATGTCAAGTGGTTCGCTAGGTGCTACGCCATTTGTGCGCTGCCGCGGAATAGGAGCGGGAATCTCAACTTTCATAACGCGCCCATGCCGGGGAGATATTAACTTCTTGTTTATAATCTATTTACTTCTGTTAATATCAATTACATTTATTTAATTATTTAAGAAAAAACCTCTTAATAGGGTAGATAGCCCTCCTCTCGACTCGGAGAGGTTCATTTTGGTTTAACAACTTGTTTACTAGTTAGTGTGCTTATGTAAAGAAAATAGTCTTTAGCATTTTGATAAAACAGCCGAGGAGCTATTATTATCATATTCCTCGTGCGCTGATAACGATGAAACATTGTCATTATACATACCGAGTTTCCTTTTATTTCCCGAAACATGTAAATTAATTAATAATAGCAGAAGGGAATAAGAGAGAAGGGACACACTTTATATCTCCATAATACGCATCTGGGTAAGTTGAGAACTTTAACTTTGGAAGAAACTTAAGCTATACTGCTAGTAATTCAAATTAGCTCTTCGGCTATAATTTGTGCGCACCATTCAAAAAACCTTTAAATATACAGTATGTATTATTTATTTCAAGTCATAATATTTGAAGCGAATACTCAGTAAGGCCCAATAACGTGATCATTTTTGAATGAGCGAGATCACGCTACACAATAGGATGACGAAGGCATACAAATTTAGCAAAGAATCTTACCTTAAATACATCATTTTTGCAGATATCCAAACATGTCGAGTTTAAATATTGTCTTTCGTTCATCCCTCTTCTTTATGATCGTGATGTTTATCATTCTAAACTTTGTGCAAAAAGCCGAATCGGAAACTCAGAGTACGTACTATTTTATTTCATTTTAGATATCTTATCGAATGGAAAAATTTCCTTTGTAAATAATCTACCTCGTTTCCATGGTAATATTCCCAATTGTAGTTGCCACTTTGCATAACTCTCTTTGTTCTATGAAAATCTGCATAATTCAGTCACTGTATATTTCATTTAGTGCATTCAAAATAATATTTCTCTTTTAATTTTCATTTTTCAAATATTGCGTTTATAAAGTCAGTAAGTTCTTCTTGCTTGTTTTGATTGTTCATTAATTCAATGAATTCTTTGAGAATAATTATTTAATATATTTTTTCTTAAAAATTTCGTTATACACAGAAGGTAATCTTCCTCTGCTTCTTTCTATTCTGAATTTTTACGTTTTAATTTTTAAGCATTGTTAAAGACATAAGACGATTTAAATGATTTTGAACGGCTGTTTAGAGAAACAACCAACTTTAGTCGGTAGACTTGTTAGACTTGGTCACAAACGCAAGGAAATGAATAAATAAATAAATCTTTGATAAGACTAGCAACTAAAGTTAATGAAGTATCCATTGACACGACAGATTTATATTTCTTAAAATCGAGATAAAATATTTCTTATTATAATTAAGTCAGTCGTTTTAAACCTGTCATGTTAAGTTTCTGGCCAATACTCTAACAAAAAACTTGGTTTTTCAATTATATGCCGCATGTGGCATTAAATCCCTTGCCGCGTTACGTTTATTGACCTTTCCTCATTCTGACTTAAGTCATCCTGTCACCTATAACCTATCATTCGTTTGTAAGGGCTGGTTTTCACTTGGCGGAATTTCGGTCTTGTAGGGCGAATTCGAGTTTTTAATTTTTCGGTCGAGCGCGGAGTAAAAGCCGGCAAACTGACCAATCACCTATAGTCATAGACGTCCAAAAAAAGACACATTAGCACACGGCTCTCTCCCGACGGAGCCAAACATGTTATTCATATTGGTCTCTGGACACGAAAGTCTCGTCATAAAAAAATATATAACCCCTTCAGCATTTTTTAAAACAGCCAAATTTAACGGAACAAAACCAAATCTAACCTAACCCATTCAAACCAAACTAAATCTATCCTAACCTAACCGAACCTAACCTAACCCAACCCAACCCAGCCTTGTTTGGAGGTAGGAAAATTATGTATATGAGTATTAAAACCCCGCCTCTTAGCACGAACAATTTATTAGCAATAAAAGAAATATTTTGGAAAAGGTGGCAGCTAATTAATAGGAGAATATTTTGGAAAAGGTGGCAGCTAATTAATAGGAGAATATTTTGGAAAAGGTGGCAGCTAATTAATAGGAGAATATTTTGGAAAAGGTGGCAGCTAATTAATAGGAGAATATTTTGGAAAAGGTGGCAGCTAATTAATAGGAGAATATTTTGGAAAAGGTGGCGGCTAATTAAAAGGTGAATATTTTGTAAAAGGTGGCAGATAATAAATAGGAGAATATTTTGGAAAAGGTGGCAGCTAATTAATAGGAGAATATTTTGGAAAAGGTGCCAGCTAATTAATAGGTGAATATTTTGTAAAAGGTGGCAGATAATAAATAGGAGAATATTTTGGAAAAGGTGCCAGCTAATTAATAGGAGAATATTTTGGAAAAGGTGGCAGCTAATTAATAGGAGAATATTTTGGAAAAGGTGGCAGCAAATTAATAGGAGAATATTTTGGAAAAGGTGGCAGCTAATTAATAGGAGAATATTTTGGAAAAGGTGGCAGCTAATTAATAGGAGAATAATTTGGAAAGGGTGGCAGCTAATTAATAGGAATTTTGGAAAAGTGGCAGCTAATTAATAGGAGAATATTTTGGAAAAGGTGTCAGCTAATTAATAGGAGAATATTTTGGAAATTATGGCAACGAATTGGACCATTGTTTTGGAAAAGGTGGCAACGAATTATTGGGACCATTGTTTTGGAAAGGGTGGCAACGAATTATTGGGACCGGGAACTGACCAAATTATGACTTCCTGGTCAATTCTATGAGAGGTTTTAAAAAAATGTTTTTATAATTTTATTTATTTTTATTTTTTAATTCGTCTTATGCTTAGAACCAAGAAGTTATATCTAGTATCTGAAACTCACGTCAGCGCGACGACGCGAGTGACGAAAATTACAATCATATTTTCCGACTGAGGTGAGGCGAAATAGCCCGGCGCCTCCTTTTACGTCCCCCTTGTATTTTGAAAGGGGGACTGGGGCTATGGCGCGCGAATACAAAGGCATCTTATACCTTCTCTCTGAGATACTGATATAACTTCTTGATGGAACGTAAGCTTTCTTTTCTACTTTTGATAATTTATAATTTCATTCAATAGATTAAAAATGATTTTGTTTTTCTTATGCTTTAAAAAAAACGCGTGGTTAC
>JAEQBA010004531.1:0-47557 GCA_019434445.1 Phalangium opilio | reverse complement strand
GGATTTTGGATTATTTTAAGAATTGGGATCGGATTTCGGATTTTTTTAAGAATTGGCTATGGATTTCGGATTTTTTAGAATTGGGATATGGATTTCAGATTTTTTTTTGGATTGGATATGGATTTCGGATTATTTTAAGAATTTGGATATGGTTTTGGATTATTTTAAAATTGGATATGGATTTGGATTATTTTAAGAATTGGATATGATTTTGGATTATTTTAGAATTGGATATGGATTTTGGATTATTTTAAGAATTGGATATGGATTTGGATTATTTTAAGATTGGATATGGATTTGGATTATTTTAAGAATTGGATATGGATTTTGGATTATTTTAAGAATGGATATGGATTTTGGATTATTTTAAGAATTGGATATGGATTTTGGATTATTTTAAGAATGGGACCTTTATTTTCTATTGCTAAGGCAAATTGTACTACCCATTTGAGATTACAATACATTCTTTAATGTTGCGTAGTAAATTCCCAATGATCGGGAAAAGCGAAAGGAAAAATAGGACAAAGCAATTTCATTCTTTCTAAACTCGCAATTATCCCGCTTGAAATGGTCCAATAAAAATGTAATTAAACTAGGCTACCTTCTTTGCTTTTTTCTTAAAGAATGAATGTTATTTTAATAAGAAAAGACGTCAATGAAAACTCCTGAAAGCGAAGGAGAGTCGCGGAGGAGGTCGCTTTTATTTTCAATTTTTTTTTCTTTTTTAATTTAGAAAAAGTTGCTGAAACTCTAAAATTTGAAATAATTGCCGCCTTAATAAACCATTCCAACAATTTTTTATTAATTGAAATATTCGTTGTTTTAACTTTACTGAAGATTGAAAATGATTTTTTGAAAGTAAATGAATGCAATGATCTGGGTCTACGAGAAACACTCGCCAAAAGATGGCACTGAAATACCAAAAAGAAAGGTGTTCTAGAATCCATTCATTACAACATGGACACGAGTGTGTTTGAAGGGAAAATTAGGGTGTTGCATATTTTGTGCATATTTTTAGACAAGTCGTTGATTTTAGCAGCCAAGTAACTTCAGTAAACTCATTGATAACTACTAATTTGAAAAATTCTACAAGGCCACTTTTTACTGTTTATCTCTTACGGATAATGGGAAAATTATATTTCGATATTTTTACAAGGAACTAAATTATAAGTCAGTCATATTTTTGGTCGTCTAAAAAGTTTATAAAACTGAAATTTGTATTTAACTTAAACAAAAAAGCAGACATTAAACTTAGAATCTGGAGCAGGGCCGGAAAAAAGCACAGGACACTGGAAGAAAAAATGTCCCACAATTTTTTAAAAACTAAAGGGGTCACTGGACATTTTGACCAATAAATTTTCCAAGTTTCGATAGTTTGACTATGAAGATTCGACACTTTTTATGCACTAGCCAGTGGAAGATGTCCAATAAATTTCCAGTCAGATAGGGGGTCACTGGACACATGTCGTATAAGAAATGTTTCTCATTTCCAGCCCTGTCTGGGAGTTGGTGAACAGTCTTTTTGGTATGTGCGACTGAACGCATCTTCGTGACTACGCTAATAGTAGTACTGGACACATGTCGTATAAGAAATGTTTCTCATTTCTGTCTGGGAGTTGGTGATTCAAAGTTTTAAACGAACCGTTCACGACGTTGTGCCTGGAAAGAAACCAATCGCATGAAATACTAAATAAACAATCTTTTTGGTATGTGCATCTTCGTGACTACGTTAAAAATAGTCACTGGACACATGTCGTATAAGAAATGTTTCTCATTTCCAGCCCTGTCTGGGAGTTGGTGATTCAAAGCTTTAAACGAACCGTTCACGACGTTGGACCTGGAAAGAAACCAATCGCATGAAATACTAAATAAACAGTCTTTTTGGTATGTGCTACTGAACGCATCTTCGTGACTACGTTAAAAATAGTAGACCCGTCGTTAAACTAGCATATTTTGGAATAAAATATAACACAATAATTCTTTTCTTTTAGGTACAGGTATAGGTAACATCTCTGAAAATGGAAATCTAGAAAAGAGAAGAAAAAAAATAAAATCAGGTAAGCCTCGAATTGTATCGTCGTCTTTAATACCCTAGTCAATCATCAGTGATCCGAACTAATACCGTAGAAAAAACAACAAAGAAGTCTTCTCCTCTTGATCCCTAGCTTTTAAGCAGCCAAGCGTGATAGAACTGGGTATGTGGAAGTGTTGGGGTGGCTTAGCTTTTTGGCGTTGCGTTTCAGTCCTAGGTTACGCCACTGTTCGGGTTAAGAAATTAATTATGCTAACGATCAGTAATTAGGCTCGTTTTCTTTCTAATGACTTTGATCCATTTCAATTAAAAAAAGGGAACAGGCGGGTGGCCAAGGCCCAACAGAAAGAGAGAGCAGTGAGCAGTCGCCCAAATGACAAGGCTAATTACTTTTTCGCCGTGTAAACTCGACGCGTGTAGAAAAAAAATTTAAATATAGAAAAAGTGGATAAGGTGAATAAAAATACAGACGCCAGCGTTCGGGGAGATGGGAAATTGTTCGTGACAAACCAAGCAGAAAACGCTTCGATCAACGAATTCCATATAGGATAGTTAGTTATATATACTGCCTTGGTATGAAAGGACCAGCGACAGATGAAATTTAAACGGTATTTTCGCCCCTATTATCTAACATTAATATTTTAGTAGGATTTTCATGTTGACCCAATTCTATAATATAATTTTCCAATATACATATATTATGAAGAACACTGTTTGAAGCTGACATTCTCGTCAGCCATCTTCCAAGATGGCGGCATATACTCGCGTTCTAGAGCAGAGGACTTTTATTATATTTTTTATGGTGCAAAATTTGTTTTATTGAAGTTCCTGGGCTATACAGCATTTATCGATTGTAGAAGATGAGACTAGAAGTACTGAGCTAACCCAATTCTTCACTTGGCGAAAGTGAATATTCTTGATAACACACCAACGGTTGGCCCTCTGGTAGCGGTTTCTGAATTTTCCCTCCAAAACGTGAGACGCTCTCGGGTAGTGGTAGACGTCCGAACTAGATTCAAGCACCCGCGTCCGTGTTCCGTGGGTTTAGGTTGAAGGGAAGGGGTAGGAAATTTTTTGGAACTCGACCATTTTTTTTTCTCTAGTGTAGGCGGGATGGAAGCGGCATAGGACCTACTAGGTCCTAGTGCCAGGACCTACTACCAATGCTAGAGCTCTTTACTTCTAGTCTCATCTAACTTCTGTTTGTAGTAATTGCATTTCATTCTCTACTAACACCGTTAAGAAATTTATTTAAGACATCTTAATTTGAATTAAAATATCTACTTGCTTCGTTCGAAAACTTCGTTAGGGATATTTAGTTCAACTTTGCTATTTTATGTTATCGCTGGTTCTTTAACCCGAACGTTAACTATGAGGAGAGTGCCTTGAATAGCCTTCCACTGCAGTAACAACCTAGCCAACGACTGACGCTCTTTTTTGTCTAAACCAGAGGTAATAAGCGTAAATGGCAATTATATCACAGCTGTTAAGGCGTCGTTAGTATGCCAATCTCGTTAGGGACTAGACCTGAACCTGATTAGGCAACAAATAAAGATTTTGAGAGTGAGCTTGACCTAAATATATATTATTGCTAAAAACTGTCACGTCACATGAAGGCTCAAAAATAATGTTTTAAATTTTCGGGGTTGGGCTTCCTTTTTGAAAGTTGGCACTTCGTGTTACTTACCCAAAGACAACGCTCTAGTCAATGGTAGCGAACTGCTGCTCCCATTTTTAGGCAATGTTCAAACTTTTTCATACGTAAAATATTCCACTTTATATGTGTCTTACCGCAAAATAAATTAAAATCAATAGTGCTTATCGGGTGTAAAACACGTAGTTTCCCAAGTTGGGCAGTTATTTTGCGACGAACCTATAAACATTTTTGTGCTTTAAATGGACAAGTTGCGGTTTTTCATCTGAAGAAATTAACTATCTTTAGTCTATTTAGATGTATGGACTATTTTTCCGCCCTTGAGAATTAACTCATTTTATTTCAAATTACGATTCATTTCTAACTGAGATGCGTAACTTTAAAATTCAGAGAAAATTACTAAGACACAGTTACTAAACTCAAACCTATTCAATTATATGCATTTTCAATATGACGAATGTATATCACAAATTAAATTATTAAACAAAAGCATAAAAAGATAATTAGAATGACACATTATGAAATATTTTAATAGGGCTGGGTTTCGATGTTGATTACGATCATTCCTTTCGTAGACGCGACCGCTGGTGAGACAGAAACAGTATGTATTACCACCAAAAACTTTTTCACACAAAATTCCTATTTAAAAAATGCGAAGAAACTTTACTTAGAAAAGTATCATTATTACGGTTATAATCTTACTTGTTCATTATTCTATTTAAAATCGGGGGGTGTTCATAATTTTAAACTGTACTTTTTCAAATGCATACGCCTTGTGATTTGCTTGTGGAATGAGCATTGGTGCGTGGCAAAGTAAACATTTCTACAGGGGCTCATAATAATAACATGGACAATTTCTCTCCTAAATGGTGTCTTTCCGTAAAGTTAATCAAACATTTTCGGAGTTGCTTCTTCATTTTTACGTTATTAGTATGATTTTGAAGCTCTCTTTGATCTCTACTCATGTTGAAACATTTTTGATAAACACAATAAATTCAATTAATTGCGTAAAAATATTCATAACCCTTTCATAGTTTTATTTATAGTAACAAAAGATAAAAATCGCAGTTACTATGTCCTTTTTACGACTTTGAATTAGGATGGAAAGATTTAGTGAAATTTTAAACTGTCGATCTTTCGTCAGGACCATATAGTTACTAATATCGGGCCATGATCGTGCAGACATGCCTTTTGAATTAATAATTATCTCAGATGTATAACAGGATATAAAAGACTGGTTGATGGTAGAAGCTTCAAGCGCGAATTGTCTTAGCAAGAGTAGAAGGATGACCTATGATGCATTCGTGCTCGTACTCTAACATCTCTGCCACTAAGTAGAGGGATAAAAGCCCAAGTTCAGACCCTGTTATCTCTCTTGCAGCTTGGCTCCTTAATACAGGGATTAGTTACAAAGGCAAGCCTTAACTTCAAAGACGTTGGTCCTTGCAATGACATAGAAGCTGCACCTTCACCGACGTGATATTATAAAGTATGACATATGGAATTACTTCATTTAAAAAATATACAATTTCATACGTTATAGTAGCTTTATAGCTTGCGGCTCTTTTTCAACTGATGCGCATCTCGGTCGAAATTTCCCAAATATAAGTAAGTCTTCTCTTTTTGGATATGCAAATGATGTCTAGCGTGTGCTTCACGGAGTAGCCGAACGTGTATAGGTCTTAAAGGAAACTTGTTTATTTATTTATTAATTTGTTGGTGCCTGTCTGAAGGTCCATATGACCAATTGACCACCACTATAATAAAGTATTTACAAAAAATATACAGTATGTTGTACAGGAAGATATATAAACCTTCTAGACAGAAACCATATTTGTAAAAGAAAAGTCTACAGAAAACTAATTGGGCAAGCGACTTATCAACCGACGTCCGTACAAGTTTGAACATTGCTTTAGTGGTATGGATAAAGACCAAAAGATGGTGGTGTTAGAAGCCAATAAGTACAGATCGCCTTAAAAATAATGAAATATGTGTAAAGACTTTCTTTTTTAAGTTTGCTTCAAAATTTTTCCATTGATGGCTTTTTTGTCTTATTTTTTCATACTTCTTTATTAACCGTTTTAACCCGAACAGACTAAGTAGTAGTGATTTTTAGTAAAGGTTTACATAAAACGACCGTGTTATTAAGGTAAACTTTATTAAATCCTCGGGTTTGTCATTAAAATTGAAGCGACCAAGTGAGACGGAATACGTTTAAAATATCCATAATTTTTCGGTTTATTTTCTTTACGTCATGCTTTGAACCAACAGCTCGAGTCCGGAAGAAGTCTAACTTGAATAATTTTAATTTTAAGCTTAGAATAAAATTCTCTATAACATTTCCTTTGCAACAAATTCTCTTACAAGTCAATAAATTTCAAACTATTAACGGTTAAGGGGCAGTTCACAAATTGCATTACGTGCAGACGGTGGAGATGGTTCGTGTAATTCTTACTAAATGTTACAAGAAAATGGAAAGTGGGTAGTGAATATGTTGCACAACAAGCTATTTTTTACCGCATGATATCAATATCTAGGATAATTCAAGGCATTTCCCTGCATTTTCGTTATCTTTACTAAGGCCTAAAGGAAAATAAACTGTAGGTTCGCCTATTTTCCAAACCATCAGGGAAAAATATAAGGTATTATAATTTTTAATAATCAAATAAATATTGATCAGGGTTCACGTTTTCCAAATTATATAAAACAAGCAGAATATCCGGAAGATTTCCATACATACAACTTTGACATATTTATGGCAATAATGTTTTTTAATGCTCTAGTTAAAAAAAACATTTTAGTATTTAGTAATCGATACACTCACACTGACTAATATCCCTTTAGCGTACAAAGGAAAATACTAATATTACTAAACTTTTAACTTAAAGATGCAACAATTGGATCATTTAGTAATTAGCTAGAGAGTAAACAACGCAATCATGCCGTTTCAGACTTTATAAATCTAATTAAATACCCTGCATAATCAAAGCTACTACATTTGAGCCACGAAGCAAATTTTGTCAAATTTTAAGACGATCTAATTTCAATCTATACGGGTATAAAGTTTGTACTACGATAAAATCGGAGAACCCCCAAAGCCTTGTCTTTCAGGCTTCGCTTTAACAATTTTACATCTTAAGGCTGGTTTTCATTGGGCGGAAAATCGAAGCTAAACAGAGTGACAGCATTTCATCCGGCCGTACCGAAAATTATCTTTTAACGCTATTAGAACGAGCTCTCATTTTTATCAAAAATATTTTTGAGGACAATCATAGGCCTGAATTGTATGATTGTTGAATGGTGCAACGTCTAGACATGAGTAGAATTGTTCTTCGTATAGTCTAGAGCAAACGTCATTGATTTGCAGGTTGAATACTTGTAGAGTTAACAAAGCAGACGTCATATAGTGCCACGTTAATATTAACTAGGTTATTACTTATTGCGAATTTTCCTACTGCGTCACGTCAATTTCAGTTGCGTTAAAATGCCTTGCACATTTTAATGGCTGGGAAACGATATAACTTCGATCTATGAAAACCGCGCTTTAGCCTTAACATTTTACCGCGAAACAAAGCACGATATTGTGCCGTGATTTGAGATACTCTGTATCAAGTTGTTCAAGGGGAATGGATATAATTATAAAAGCTAAGGAAGATGACTACGCAATGCTAAATTTCATAGGCAAGAAAGTAGTTTTCAACAAGTGTGTTTGAACACTAGACCCTTCTAGATTTTCACGGAGCCAAATTAGGGAATACAGTTTCGGAAATTCAAGGTAACGCTTAAATTACTCGGATAAAATTACCCGCTTCCAAAATACATGTAGTCATAACACAATAATTCTCTTCATAAGTATTGGTCGAAAGGATATTTCATACAAACATGCATCTATTACAAAATGACAAAGGGACGGTGCATTTCTTGAAAAAAATCATCTCCTGCAACGTTTTTGAAGTTGCGGCAAGTTTGAATTTAAAGGGGCTGGCATGAGCTGTTGGGATGAAGGGGGGTGAAACTGTTGGTTAGCATATTGCTTACCCACCCACCGCAACGGTGGCGCCATTCCAAAGAGCTGGGTGTTTCCACCCTGAACTAAGGGCGGTCTCCTCCCAACAGCGCCGGTGAGCCCCTGAGAACTTAAATTTGAACAATTTGGCTTTGTCCTAACATGCAAAATGTGGTGTTAAAACTATGATTTTACATGTGTTAAACAAGGTTACCAGGCGCTAAAATAAATATGGAAAATATGTCCATGAATCCTATGCACAATTTGTAGGCCCAAACGTTTACACTTAATATTAAAATCTAGCGACACTTTTAAAACCTCGAGGCACAGTCATTTTTCCCAACATAAGCCGTGTTTACACGAAACACTTTGAAACCGCTTTCAACTGTTTTGCTAGGGTTGAACAGGAATATTATGTTCTTAATAGCAGAGGTCTTTCACGAGAAAATACAATTATTTTTTTAGAAAAAAGGATTAGGCCTTAACAAAACGGTTGAAAACGGTTCCAAAGTGTTTCATTTTTTAAGCAATTTTGAAACACTAATCTAGGCTATATGTAAATATCCGGATAAGTGGTTCCAAATACCGGAGCCTCCGAAATGAACTAGGCCCACGCATGTCAAGTTTTTTGTGGGGAAATATGCAGTTTGTTAAGGAAAATATTTTCACCATATATGTGTACGAGATGGCGCTTATATTACCGTTGTGACAGGGGTCTTCCTTAAATTGTCGTTGATATTTTAGGGGTCAGTCATAAAATTTTTATGATAAAGAAAAGTTTCATCCTAAAATTAACGTAAATGTTTTTGGAGCTATTCACTTTTTATTGAATCTTTCGGTTAGATTGTATTGATGACTACAAAATACATTTTTTTCAATTAAAATAATTCAGTAACGTATACTTACAATCCGAGACCTTAGCCCAAATACATAAGCAATCGACAGGGTCACGGGGTTGAACTTTATTCATTTTACGGTAATATAAGCGCCCCCAAGCGTAAAACCACGGCGAACTAAATTGGTTAAAAAAATTATTCTTGCTTCGCGACACGCATGGACCTAGTTCATTTCGGAGGCTCCGCAAATACCCATGTTTGTATTTCTGAATTCATTGGAATTCCAAGGTACTTACGTAGTACATCAACCCAACTCTTAATTCGGAAACATTGTTAAAACTCTCTCTCTAATAAGCGTTACAATGGTGTTATTTCTCCTCGCGTGCCATTTACAGCTACATAGTATATGTTGAGGTGGTAGGGGGGGAAGAGCTAAAACTCGAAGGAGACTGAAAAGGGTTATATAATGTTTTGAAGGAGAAAGTTGAGTGGAAAGGAAGGAAGTTCGGGTGACGAAAGGGAAGGGCGAGAGGGGCCCTTTGATCGATGTCTTTAGCGAGCGTCGAAAATCGAGGACCAGGGCGAAAGCTTTCCTTCTTGTCCATCATTCCGAGAATGCCAAATATTCCTCCGTATTTTTAATTTTATTTGAATTTTAACGCAATTACGCGATTAAAATTGAGTTTCCAATCAATCAACACGATGTTTTGACATCTATCAAGCATAGGTGTACTTTTAATTTTTCATCATTGAAAAGCCTAAGGGCGCATCGAAAAACAGTCCGGTATTGATTCAGGCAACTATTACTCTGAGATGAAACCTGCAGTCACTCTTATTTTAACGTTGATCTACGTGTGTTTGAATATTATAGTTGAATAAACCCTTATGTTACGGTTTTGACCGACAGACCATGGGGCAATTAAAGCAGCTGAGAACAGCAAATATATTAAACCAGGGATGGGCAAAACGCGGCCCGCGAACCTAATATACTATTAATTGTTCTTCGTTTTTTTTAAATATGTTCATAGAAAATGGGCAACTTTATCACATTTACCTAATATGTTACTCAGTTTCACTCAGAATTGAGCGACACTAATGAGATTTATCATTGTATTCATACGCGTCAGCTTTTCTAGTTCTATGAATTTGGACTGAAACCAAGTGTATAGTTACACAACCTTTTGTGTTCCTCAGACACTGGTAGTTATGTTCGCAATGCCTATGATGTGAATTTTAAATTCTAAACTAGCACCGCCAAGCATATTTAAAGTTTTTTAATTTGGCCCTAGAACCGAAAACGTTGTCGACCCCTGAGTTAAACAGAAATATTTCATATTAGTTACGAGATATTCATAAACGTCTGGGAGATTAGTGTTAGTGGTGGCGTTGGAGTAAGTCATCACCTGCAGACGCGAGATGTTCGGAACCTAAAGGGCCGCCTCGCTGACAGGTTACCTTATTGAAAAACATATTTGTCACACTGAAGTTTGGCTTACATGAAAGTACCCCACTTTTGACAGTCCTAAATTTAATATTAAAGATCACGTAATGAAAATCATTAGCAGTACTCTATCACAAGAAGCATGACTGACATTTTCTGAATTGGCTAAAGGTTAAAATGACTATGCAATAAAAACTATGAAAACTCATTAGATATCTTAGTATTTGAGTTTAAACAAATTTTACTTTCCATTAGTTTATTAATGGATATAGGAATTAATTTAATTTAAATTAGAATTTTAAATTTAAGGGCTTTAAGGTTGAAAGAATGGCAGAGGTCATCGAAGGTCCTTGTAGCTTAGGGTTTACGTAATCTTATTAAAGCCATTTGTCGTCTGAGAAATTCCGTAAGTTAATTTAGTTTTGGTGGTAGTCAAAATGAAATTTGGAGCAGAGCAGGAGTCGACAAACACGTTCGTATTTGATATATTGTTGGAATACTTTCGCGATTTATCTGAAAATTTAATCTTATTCCTATTCCCATTCCTTTACCAAAAATCTTTTTCTTTTCCTCCGCACAAATATTTAATTTCGGTTCGAAATTCTAAATCGCCTTCACTCTTGTCATTCGCGTAAAACTTTCCAATTCTTGTCCTTTCTCCATAGAGGACGCTCGTGTACAGGGTGTTTGGATTAGAAGTGTTCCGTGTAGCTAAGATTATCTTCCTTACTTATATTACCAGTATAAAATCGATTCCATTCTTGTCAAAATTTACAAGATTTTATTGTGGTTTACGATTTTAAAATTAGTTCTGTCAGGGATAGATTTAATATTAGAAGTAGGAATGGAGAACAGAGTAAACTGGACGCGCGTCAAAGTCCCGGACCCCCTTCCCCGGGACGGAGGGGAATGAAAGAAGAGGCAGGTCTTAGCGACAGAGGTAAAGGGAATTATGTATTTTTCGCCGTCCCCGTCAGCAACGTCATCAAAACGTAGTTTAAATGAGCCAATAAGATAATTTAAACTTTTCGTTACGTGTTGGAGGGAGGGGCTCTATACTGGGCTATGAGTCGGACTGAAGTAAATACTAACCGTTCTCCATTCTTACTTCTAAAATTAAATCTTTCCCTGGTTCCGTAAAATAATTGAAAACAATGATTGGTAATTAACCGCTAATGCATGGTTTAAATTACTAAAGTACAGTCACTATGTGTTATAGATCGATAATTTAATATTCTTCATGGTAAATCTCAGCTTGTTTGAAATTTCGAATGATTTCCTTTTACTTTACATTAAAATAAAAAAAAATTTGTTTATAAAAACGTGCATAATTTTCTGCAAACAAATTTATAAAATATAAAAACCTGGGGCAGTTTTCCATGAAATACTGATGTCATGAAAACGAATGTGTGCTTGTATTTGAATATAATTGTTAATTCATTTCTAATATTAAGCCAAGGCACATTTGAAATTCACAGACTCCAAAATTCTATTGAGATATTTTACGGTTAGTTCCGATTTTCTGTTTCAAAATTGCACCAGAATTAAATGATATTGCTCTTATAATTACAGCCCTCTTAATGTTAACCATTATTTAGTCAAATCTTCCATAAAACTAACCTGAATTTGGAAGACGAATGAAGCATTCCTTGGATAAAGCCTAGATTATTTTTATTGTAATATAAACCTTCTCTATCTTGATTTCGATTACAAGTAAGAAATAAAACTAGGAGCTCTGAAACAAAAGGACGGTCGCGACAGTGTGACGGTGAATTTGTCCTAGCACCCTGTATCGTCTGTAAACATAAATCCCCGGGCTTCAGATCGAGCGGACATTGTATACGTATATATATTGCTAGGCTGGTTCTTTCTTTTCTGGAAATTGCTCCGTAATTTGGTTGCCTGTCATTTTATCGCGCGAACTTTATTTGACGCGACGTATTTCTCTCGCTTCCGCGAATCCTTCGAAACATTTATATCTAGGCTATGGTTTGATACTATCTCTTCGGGCGTGTTAACAAATCCATAAAACGTCTTGCGAACCAGTATGCAAACATTATATCCCGGGCTTTAAACGTCATCGCGAACTGTGAAAATGTCTCGACCTCTTCTTACCATCAAATTGCCATAAAAAATAAATAAAAGAGGTTCAAGTTGACAGAGGGGACAATCACTCTTCGTGCACTACGCAGCATTAAGGAAATTGCACCGTACCATAAGTTCATAAGATATGTTCCATAAGTTTGTCATTGGTTACTGAGAGCTTGTCATGAAGTGACTAGGTCATAGATTCTTGTAAAGAGACGCCTGGTGAGTCGTTGTCAAAGGCATAGTATAGAATAATTAGGAAGATGGACTGCAAAAACCGAGTGTCAATTCTCGCGTCTGTTCTCTAAATAGCTCTCAGTAAGTCTCTAGAATTATAAAGTGTAGGTAGTGCTATGGAACATACCTTATAAACCTACGCCGTACCCTTGACAATGTTAAAAGAAATTCTTTCACTAGTATTGAAGACTATTTTCACACTTTTTGTCTGAATATGCAACTTTCTATGGCTAATTAATTAAAATTATAATTACCATAATAAATAATTGTTGGGTTTTAAACTAGGAAGATGTGTACCTTATGTCGTCTCGTGATATCTAAACAATGTTCGTAGTTTTTTAGAATGATAGCTGACATTAATTATAGTACAGCTGAATTATACCTGGCAATATGGTGGAAGCTGTAACCCCACCTATAGCTCTTGCTTAGTCTTTAAAAGCACTACCTTTGACAGTGCTAAATCAACTAAGCGTAAAAGCAGAAGTAAGATAAGGGACTAGAAGTATCGAGGTAACTAAGTTCTTCACTTGGCGAAAGTGAATATTCTTGATAACACACCAACGGTTGGCCCTCTGGTAGCGATTTCTGATTTTTCCCTCCAAAACGTGAGACGCTCGCGGCGGTAGACAGCCGAACTAGATTCAAGGAGCCGCGTCCGTGTTCCGCGGCTTTAGGTTGAGGGGAAGGGGGTAGGAAATCTTTTTGGAACTCGACCAATTTTTTCTCTCTAGTGTAGGGGCGATAGAAGCGGCATAAAATCCTCAAATTTGTTCACTAGTGCCAGGATCTTTTACCAAATGTTAGACCTCTTCACTTCTAGTCCCTTATCCTACTTCCTGTAAAAGGTATAGAGAGAATTCGAGTGAATAGCCCCTCGAGGGCGACTGTGAGAAATTTCGGAAAGGTTTTTTTATAATTTTTTTCTACCTCTTTTCGAATCTTTGACAGCCAAATTTAAGGTCGGAAAATAGACGGGCCACGACCTAAAATCTAATAACCCAATATTGAACATTTTATCTTTTTTATTTTTTTTTCTATATACGCGTTGAAGGATTGGTGAAACTGAAATCATTTTCATTTCATTTCATCCAGATATTTATTTCTAACAGAAAACAAGAGTAAATAAAACGTATCGGAAAACAACTCTAATACTGCGAGCAATCGTGAACACGTTCATTGTTAGGATATTTCGAGTTTTCGACCGAGTTTGTCATATGACGTGGGCACATCCCTAGTTCCATTTTCTCTCCGCAGTGGCGCTGTGTAGTTTGACTGAAATGTTCCTTTACTCTGACCCTCCTTGACTTCTGTCGTTCTTTAGTGGTAATGGTTGGTTTAATTTTAAGGAAAAATATAATTTTAAATATATTTTAGTCTATATTACTAGTTATAATAATATTTTTCTAAAATAGTAATATATCTCTTCCTGAATGACGTATCTTTATAAGATATGTTCAATCCGTATGGCACTACCTACATACACTTCGTAATGCTAGAGGCTTACTAAGAGATAGTTCGAGAACGAACTCCGTTTTGCAGTCCATCTTCATATGTAGTCTATGCTAAGCCTTTGACAGCGCCTCACCAGACGTCGCTCTACGAGAATCTATGTCGTTTCAACTACGAAACTTCGTGACAAGCTCTCAGTAGCGAGTGAAAAACTTATAGAACATATCTCACAAACTTATGATTGAGGGTATGTAACCAGTGAAATAATCATCAAATTGTCATCAGTGAAATATCATGTTTCTAGGTTTCTTATGTTATTCTCATTCTAATTAATGTTATACACCTTAATTTAGAATTAACGACTTCTTAACAAAGAGACTGTTTTATCATTTAATGAAATTTTTCAGGCATTCCGGTTCGGTTAGATCGTATTTCTTCTTCATTTTCTTTTCTTTCAAATTTGGTTATATTTCAGCGAATAAAATTACCAAAGATAATGTAATCCAATTTTAGTGTATTCGTGCTTGTATCTTTTAAAGAATTTACGAATATAATCTAATAATTAACATAATAACGCAGTCTATTTTTACGCAAACTCAGTTAGGTGGGCTTTTTATTTTCTATTCAAATACAAGCTACCAATCCTAAACCTAAAAATAATATTTCGCCAAAACGAGAAGAAAGTCACGTAATAATTTGTACGTTCTCTCATGAACCCTTCGATCGAAACAATGAGAATATATAAAAGAGGAGCTGAAAATTAAGCCTTTGACAACGTCGTAAGTTTTTTAGAACTACATTGGTTTCTGGTAATAGGCTTATTCGCTACACCTTTCATCGGTTGGAATATGTCGTCTGCTCAAACATGGCCGGATTAAGCAAGTTTGCACCCGGAGCCGAGATAATGTGCGCCTCTTTAAGTAGAAAAAAAAGGAACAGCAAATGTTGCTAAGGGGGAATAGTTTAACTCATTGCGCCCCCAACAAGCCTTGTTCCCGTGGACCAGTAACCCCTCGGCCCCCTTTAATCCGGCCCTGACTATAACATACTCAAAAAGCATCTCCCTATCTCTAGTAGAACCAGAGTTATGAGCCTCCAAATTTGGGTGTAATGCTATTCCTATGGAAGATATGTTTATGAGCATTTTGCTTAATTACTCGGCCCCTGTTAGTCGTAGCCCTAAGTTTTTGATATGCTTGGATGGGGGGAAAATAGGACTATAACATATTCAAAGGACATCCCCAGATCTCTAGTAGAATCAGAGTTATGAGCCTCCGAAGTTGGGTGTAATGCTATTCTTATGGAGGGGGTATATGTTAGTGAACACTTTCATCAATTACTTGACCACTGTTTACTCGATCCCTAAGTTTTTAGTATGGTTGGATGGGGAAATTAATGCGCTCCCAACAAGCCTTGCGCCAGGGGGCCAGTGCCCCCTCGCCCCCCCTTCAATCCGACCCTGTGCTCAAAGACAAAAAAAATTTAAAACCAAGTGTAAAACCAAAAAAAAACACTCAGAAAAGTCAAAAAATAATGAAAATATCAATATAACGAGGATTGGTTTAAATTTAAATTTCCTCTGAATCTTATATAGAAAACTCAGTAATTGATCATAATATTAGCTTAATGAAATGATAGGACTACCGAACAGTTGACACTAATCACTTGAACGCTTGACTCAACATAACTAGAACCCAAAATCTCATGCTCAATAATCTACTCCTCTAGGATTATTCTCTTTGATTGAAGTAAGTAAAAAGTAGGAATGAGGAATTGGCTGGAAGAGAGGAGTACGGAAAAAGGCATCGCCGAGGGGATGGTGATTAAGTATGCAAATAAGTCAGCAAGAAAAAGAGAAAGAGTTTTCGTCTAGGCCTAAATTCGAAACGCTGAGAAAAATCGTGCTGCAAAGAATATTCGAAAGCCATGCTTTTATTTCCAACAAACCATAAATGGTTTTTAGAGGAATTGGTTGCTAGACTTTCATAATAAGAGCAAGAAAATAAGACAACTACATTGCTCATGTAGAAGAACAGAAGTTTAAAATACTGAGTCAAAGAAATAAATACCCATAAGAGTAGTTACGTTTTTAAATATTTATTAATGATCAATAATTAAGCTGAGTTCACCTTGAATGCCACAGTTCTCTAAAGAGGTTCATCGATTCCTCGTTCCTGTACTATACATTTGTGCAGTGGAAAATATACAGGCATCCTCTACACTATAAAAACCGGTCTGGTTTTGGACCAAGGCCAAAAAAACACAAGATATGAGTGAGGTTTATCAATTTACTGAAGCTTCAGATATTGAAAATTTTCATCAATTATTTTTATTAATTTAATCCTTAGTCACTATTTAATTCAATCAACTGATTTTACTTTTAATTGATTCATTCCCTCTAATTTTATTATAAAAGTTATATGTCTAGGCTTCTTCAAGAACAATTACATTTTCAGAAAATATTTTATCATGAAATTAATAATCATGGAGGGATTTCGTGTCGCACAACCTATAGGCACCTTGACGGACTAATACGAATTACAAACTGATATCAGTTAAAATGTGGAAGGAGCTATCACAGAAGATGATGTGTGTTAAGCTGTCGGTACAGTGTTCGAGAAACGTATATGATGTTTGAAATCTCGTGGTATTTGTGATGTATAATATTGATAGGTAACCCCAATTTTAATCAAACATAACTAGTATTTATTAGGATTTTTGATATACGGTTTCTTACAACATGGTTATCCATACCAAGAATCAATACATACTGTTTAGAATGAGAGAACAAGTATATATTAATATACACAAAGGTTAGATACCCAGGGATGGGACAAATGAGAAAATTACACTATTGTTCTAATTCCACCTAATCTTTTCAAGTACAATGCATAAAAAAGAAAATACTGGAACGCTAATCCACTATAACATAAATTCTCTTAACATAATCTTTACGTTGTAATAATATCTCAAAGTTGTGAGCTGTTTAATAGCGAAATTCCATTTCAAAAACATTTGGAAATATTATTTCGAAGTAAAAGGTATTCATTTCTCGCTTTCCTCACTATACATATTCTTATCACATTTTTCGTTTTCCGTGCAATTGAGATATTGCATTCGCCAACCTCTGTTTATAAAAACCTTGGTAATATCGCAAAGGCATCACAGCGGCAATTTATTTCTCCGCGAGGCTCGTAAAAATCGAAGAGAAAAACGTTCCTTTAATCGACGTTGCTTAGCCGTTCGGATATAATTTTAACTATGCAATATATTTCGGTTCAAGATAAACTAAAGGATGGCTAAAAAAGTTAGCTAGGTACATAAAACCAATAAAGACTTAGTATTTTTACCATCGTAAAATTGTTTCTTACGAGAAAGGATACGTACGAATTGCGGAGAATGTTTGCCCGGGAATAAATCTAGATTATATTTACGGTAGAATAGTCTGAGCGAAATGGGTTATGATAAAACTAAATTCATATGGGAATATACTTTATTATAGTCTAGGATGCAAAAAAATATACAGTATATAACAAAAAAAAATATTTACTTTTATTGTCGTGGCTACAAATTTTTGTCTATATTGATGAAAATTTAGTGGTTACTATCGGCGAAAATATTTTTTCTTACCATTATCATCAAAACGCAACTATTATTATTATTTTTATATAAAGCATCGCATATTAAAATAATTTTAAAATCTTTAAATCTTAACCGCCATATTAAAATCTGAGTCTGTCATTAAACTACATTCAACTAATCTTAATTTAGTCATCCGATAAAGTCAGCCCACAAGACATTTTTTTTAAATGACTTCCAGATCAGTCTTTCGAATATAAGGTACACTCCTTTAATAAATTGCAAAATCGACGTTTTAAAATTTGGAAAACGAAGCTTTTGAATTTTAAAACTAGTTTTTAGCGTAACTAGAAAGTTAAAAAAAATTGCCAGTGTATCTGTGAGGTCACTCTGGTTGAATGAAAGAATTTCCCCTTATGACAGTATTTAGTCCCTCTAAAGAAACGTTACAAAACGGTGTCAAGTTACATTTACAAGGGCCTGCTGGCCCTGTAGAATAGTAGTCGACAAATCATAATTTTTCAAAATTTTGCTAGTAAAAATACCGATTTTTTGGTTAACTCAGCTTCACAATTAAAATTCACGTGTTAAAAGATAGTAATTTTTGTCGTTGGTATTACAATTATGCAACTATTAACATATCTAAATTTCTGAGAAAACTGGCAACTGCACATTGATTTCCTAAATATTTAGTTGTTAAATTGACGACTATGAAGTTTACAATTATTTCACATCTTTTTAAGTATATCTTACTTTTTTTAGTACATTACTGAGCAAATAATTACAAAAAATTACTTATTTTCATAAAACATTAATAATAATTACGACAATTAGAGTGCTGGCCGCCCAAAGATGTCGCCACCGCTAAGTAAAAAATTAGTATTTAGTTTACGTTTCCGACCAAAATTTAACGAGAATTATATTACATCATCAATATGCAAATAAGAATTTACTCCTTGTTATCCAGAGAAGGTTGCATTTCGCACGGCAATATTTGAATCTAATTAAAATAAGTCTTGTTTGTGTTAAAACGACTATCGTATTCATGAGCCATATTTTGAAATTGCATTCTGGCCTCCATTGTATATAAGACTATCAATAATACATGACTCTTTTCAGGGAACGGATGAAGCGAATCCATATGGTGCTTCTCAGTCTCAGATAGAAAAGGCTTAGGATATTCCTAGAATAAGACTCTGTGGGATAAACAATGGTTCTTCGATACGATACGAAAGGACCGAGGGGCGAAACACGTGAGCTCAAGCGTGTAAACAGAACAATTCCTGACAGATGGGCACTTTTCTCATCTGTGACTGGTAACGAGAAAGTTTCTAATACAGAGATTATTTATCCTTTAAATTGTGTTTTAACTAAACTTGTGATAAAACCGCCTTTCAAATAACGCTTTGACACATGAAATTAGCTTCCCTTATGGCCGAAAACACGACGGAAAGGAGTTCGAACGAATTTTTTGACGCCAAGTCCGACGGAAGTTCCGATCGACCGCCATTATGTGTTCTATGTTTTATGTTATGTTCGCCGTTACGCCGGGGTTTCAGCCAGTGAAATTAATTGGACTAGCGACCTTTCAAGAGCGCATGCGTAAACTGGATCGATCGTTGGCCGCCTTTTATTTTAAGTGTTTGAAATTAGCTGTTACGAGTAGTTGACAAGTGTTATTTTTTTGAAAACAATGTCTTCAATAAAAAAAAATAGATGAGTTCTTTCGCACCTTCGATAAACCACTACCATCTGTCATGTGACCCAAAAATATCAACGGCCAAACTCAAAATTTGGTCGTATGTGAAGGGTCTACCGCCAGAGGCCCGCGTAAGTTCATAGTTCAATCGTCCAATCGTCGGCTGCGTGATTTTTAGAAAGGAAATAATTTTCGTAGATTAAGAATAAATTCGAGTAATCGTGAGAAAAACTGGTAATATTATAAAAAACTGGAGTTTGAGGAGAAAATAAAGCAAAAACCTTTGAAAATCACGAGGAAACACTTTTCCTTGTGAAAAATACTGGAAATATTTTTAAAAACCAGAATTTCATAAGAAAAAAGGAAATATACTGGAATTCTTCATTAAAAACGGAAATCGCAAAAATAAATCACGAGAAAAATAATGTGCATCAGGAAAAAATCCAACTGCGCATATGGAAAGTTACTGTCCTCTTGGCAGCGTGGCAAATGTCGGGGAAAAAAAGTTGGTCCGTTTATACGATTGACTTGTGTGTCAGAATCACGCCTCTCGAGGTTTTCCTTCTTTTCAATATTTGGGTCTTTTTTATTTTTTGGTTGAAGCATAGAGGGTCCGTTCGGGCCTTTTGACTAAACCATCCGTAGTCCCCACAGGTCACCGCGCTCGAATAGACGGGATTCCAATAGCAATAGAGTTCGTTCTTCTTTCGTTCCACGGAGCAGCCAAAGATCCATAATCGCTTCGCACTCGAGACCCATTTTCGGGGACCAACGAAAATACCCCTTTTCTATTCCTTCCCCGAAGTAATCTTCGGCTATTGAGACACGACGATGGGAAGAGCCGATTCCCTTCGACTCAATGCTTACGGACATTGAGAAATAGAAAAGATATAGACGGAAAAAAGAAAAAGAAATTCCACCGAAAAATCTTACCAAGGTATCGATTCCCACTTTTAGACTTTTCCGACTCGGACAGGTACACCTAGACCAAAGTTCCAAACGTACTTCAGGGTAATATCAAAAAATAAAAACATTGACGCACTGTAAATTATTTGTTTCGCCTACATACGAATTACGGTAGTAGGTAGCGTCGTAATCAAGAACATCTACTATTGGAAAAACTCACTAGTTTTTAATCATTTTGAATTCAAATTTGTGAATTGTCAACGTTCACGTCGTTATATATACGGTCGTGTTAATTAAAAAATATTTTATAGAGATTCTTTATGATCTAACGAAACAAATTATGGTATATTCTTATATTACGTGGCTTAAATTCCATAGTATTATTGAAAATTATTCGTTTACGCCGACATAATTTATAAGTATGGCATTAACTATACTTCTTAATGCTGAGACCTACTGAGAGCTGATTTGAGAAAGACGCTAGAATCGATTGGCTTTTGCAGTTCATTTTCCTATTTAGTCTATACTAAGCCTTTGACAGCGCCTCACCGGGCGTCGCTTTACGAGAATCTATAACGATTCACCTACGTCACTTCATAGCAAGCGCTCAGTATCCAGTAGCAAACTTATGGAACATATCTTATAAACTTATGGGAATAATATTGTAATATTAATTGCTTAATTTAATTGGTTTTCTAACTGTATGAGACACTAAAGTTAGAAATAAATTTTCCGGGTAAGCAATGATCAAAAACATTATGTTAAAAAATTAAATGATGATACTACGACCATGATTCCTCACACATAAAATACTTACTTTACATTAGACATAATCATTATCTTCAAACATTTTATATGTATAAGCACAATTGTTTTGACACCAAACCCGCATTAAGAAAAAAATTCAAAATTATTAAAACCTAATGCAGTAGATATCCCATCGTTCTTGAGGAAAGCTGGTCTAAAAAAGAAAGGGCACACACACATCCCAATAGACTACCTAAGGTTTATTGTTCACTATATATATAACTGGCAATGAAACGCATTTTTCAAACGCAGCCCTATATCCCGGATCGTATTCCCGCGAGTAGGGTGCGGTTGTACAACCGATAAGAACATTACGATCATCGATAGCAGGCCTTCGTCTCATCTGCCCGTAAAATTTACTACCCGAAAACAACGGTTCCCCATAAGAAACGACCTAAAATATAGATCGAACCAGCGGTAAAACAAAGAGAACAAAGAGCTATTGACCTTTGAATTTGCCAGGGATTAGGCTAGATGGAAGAGGATCTAAGACTACTTTGAAATAAAACTTTTTTTTTCAACAGAACAAAATGAAGACGGAAGACTATAGTTGTGCGCAAGGGAACTTGATATAGTAGGAATAGCTGAAGCGGATGAATAAGTAATGTTCAATCTCACAAGGAATCAGGTAGTCTTTATGAAATGGCTTTACACGTGAGTGTACAGTGCTATTTTGGAATACGTCATGGTAGAGGATCCGAGCTAAAGTGAAAGAGAATGTGAAACCAGACAAGGATGATAATCATGGCATAGAACCATATTTTTGTCTTCTTTAGAATTATAAAAATCTAGTGTGTAAGAATCTAGTATAAATCTTCAGTTTATTTGTAGCAAACATAGTATTTACAGTTTGGGGACGTCCATTGAAACAGTTAAATAACATAAATAATGTTACACTTAATCTAAACCACGACACATTTTTACAGATATATGCTAATTATTCCAATTGTTTTTGTTTTAATTCGATTGCTTTCTGACTAATTTTGAAAACAATATACAATATTTTTTGTAGTTATAAATATTGAGCTCTAATTATAATTACTTTGATAGCATTTAATAAAGATCTATGAGTTTGAAAACAAAAACTTTTCTTCATTCTTAAAATAAAATTTTTTGTCACAAAATTACATCTTATAAGCAAAGATACCTTTTATTGATTTCAGTGGGATGTTTGAACCCTCTTTGTTAAAACCGAAATAAAAGACAAGAATTCTATGAAGGCACTATCTAAAAATAGTGAGTAGTACATTTTCTGTTCTCTCATTGATCGCTCATTGGGAACGGTACTTTCACCAATTCATTCTCTTTTTTCCTAACGTCCACAAAAAAGCCACAATTTTATCCTCTTCTTCGTCCTCTCCTAAAAGAGTGATCACGTATCGCCGCGAGTCAAGGAGTTAACTCATGGACTTAACCACTCCACTACGGTATAGACAAAAACCAATTTTTTAAAGAAATTCGAACGAATTCACCTTGCTCCGATATCGAGCTAAAATCTCGCCGAATAAAATAACTTCTCAGAATGACCTTTACGAATTGTAAATTTTCCTATGAATTCTGGGTCAGAATGCTAGAAATCGGTTCATTAAACGTTGCTATTTGTCTTACGTTTAAAAGGTGACCATTTGATTTAAAAATATGAGCCTGCAGTATGTTTTTGCAGTATTGTTTTTGTCTATATGAGAAAAAAATTAAGAAATTAATACCATCTGAAATTTTCTCAATCAACTGAAACCGAATAGAGTCATGGCTGGCTGGTTTCGGTAAGAGGCAGAAATCAAAATAGTCAATAATTTCTGTTTCCTGCAAATTTAAGCGGCGAGACACGCACTTTTGCAAGAATAACACCACCACAAGGCGTTCCTAAATGAGAACTACACCACAACGTGTCGACTCTCTAAAAGAAATCCATACACACGAGAAATACTCCACCACTGGCCTAACCTGTACGAGAAATACTTCACCACGAGACTTATCTCTACTTTAATGTATTACCAAGAGTCACCACTCCACGGGAAATAGTATATCACGCGACGTCTCTCTACCCTTTCAGAAAAAGTGATCGTAGCAAATATTACATTGATACATAAATCTGGAAGTATATGCCCATAATATTCGTCAGAACAAGTAACAATAATCAATAATGATTATTGAGAATTTCTGTTTTTAAAGCTTATTTAATGTTTTCAAAGGTACGTATCCGAAACTGTAAGAAGTGGCAGAGTGATTCAAAAATTTAGCGGTAGGTTTCAAAGACTTATTTGAATTGAGGAATAAATGAATATAATTTTAATTGAAAGATCCTAGACTAGAGTGCATTCATTTCCACCCACATTATTGATCAATTCTTAAACGATCTATTAAGACCAAACCAGACGCAATAAGATAAAAGTTATACAGACCCTGTTTCCACATACAGGTATCTTTATATTTTCTTATTTTTAAAGTCCATTATTTAAATCTGAATATTTACGTCAATGTAAAAGCACCATTTTGTATAAAAAATACACTCAAATAAGCGGAGCGAGCTCATTGCATTAACTCCGTTGTTTTAATAAATATCTAATTAAGCCTTATTCCTTGCCAACGTGTGTACCGAATCGATTGGCCTTATTATTGGACAAGCTAGCTAACCCTTTAGGCGCTACTCTTGCGCGTAAACAAGACGTGGAATTGAAGAGGGCCACGCTTCGATAGTGGAAACTTTGCAACGGAAGATACAAAGATAGGGGGAGCTTTAATTATATCAACGTGGAGGATAAAGGGATAACTCGAAAAACGAAAGAAAAAACTGGAATAAAAAAAAATCGGAAAATCGAAAAGAGTTCGCGGAGAGGGAGCCGACACTGGGTTCGCTAAAACTGAAGTGGGAGATTCCAGTTATGCTATCCCGGCGACAGCTTCAAGTACTACTTGGTAGGTTAAACCGCCGTTGTGAAAATTAAATGACCACCATTTAATTTTATAACTTAACTGAGGCGCTATATATATATTCCAAAACATGAATTAAACAGTTTCAAATATCGCTTCAAAACTTAGAGTTCACGTTTTACACCCAAATATTTTTCATGTCACCATAGTATATCGACGAAAACTAAAAGCAGTTTTCATCTTTATCATAGTTGCCATAGCTCTACTAACATGTCAGAGAAAACTGTTTCTTAATCGCACTAGCACTTAACGTCAGATTAAGTTTAAGCTGATTAATAAGAGGGACCATGAAAGTATATGGTCGAGCGTCTTGCCATAGGTGTAGTTCCAATTGTCAAAACCAAAAGTGCATATAACAAACAAAAAGTGTACTTCATTGATGCTTTCTCGCGCTATAAAAGGTGATAACGCCTCCCAACCAACAAAATAGTGTCCACTCGCACAGGGAACTTGCATGAATGGGCTCGTACCACAAACTAGGTCTTGTATCAAGAATTAAAGTTTGGATTGCCACCATAGAGAACTATTTTCTATAAACTATCAACTTCTAAAAAGCTCTTGTTGGATTGGTTAAATCATGTAGGGGTTGAGATGATGGTCGAATGCTTCTCGTTTTACAGCCAAATTCTTTGACCTCTGAACGGAAAATGAGTGGATAATAAATTAGGACAAAATCCGTTAAGTGCGTACGTGATGACCTTAAAAACACTTATTTTCAAGAACTATATTTCAAGTGGTTGTGCTACTATTTCTCGGAGTTGTAATTGGTCAATATCATGTGATTGTAAGCGGTGAACGACTAGGCAGGTAGATTTGACTGAAATACTAATGCACGTTTCCAGTGCCCTGTTAACGCTACGAAACTCACGCATGCCCAGTAGAGCTCTATTTGATGGAAGATAAGCTTGATATAGGCCTAATTAGCGCCCCAGTATAACGGATTGTACATCCCTTAAAAACTAGTCATAAGCCCTGCGCTAGGTTATGTTTGATTAGGCCCAATGTTAGATTGCGCTCTACCTGACCAAATTTTAATTTGAGAAAAAATAGGGTTATTTGCTTCTCCATACCCTTTCTTACATTTACTTACTTTCCCAATAAATTGATGCCTTAGTTAATCTAGGTTTGGTTTTGGATATTCTTTACTATTATAATCTAGGTTAGATTACGTTTGGTTAGATTAGATTGTTCTAATCTAAGTAAGGTTAGGGTTGGTTAGGTCAAGTTAGTTTTAATTTTCCAAGTTAAAGTAAAAATAATATGCCAATTAAATATAGAGAATCTCAATTAAAGTAGTAAATATTCGGCCATGTCTTTGTTTGATAATGCTTCCCATAGTTGGTATTACACTTTCAACAACAATTCCATTTTCGTAAATTTTATCATGAAAAATCTGAGATAAGTAATTTTTTATTTCAATTAATCTATAGGAAATAAATCCATTACCAGTAAAATCAGGAGATTGAATTAAATTCTAAAGAGTAGTAAAATACGGATTGTCTTTAAAATTATATAGAAAAATAAAATATCCGAGCTTCAGTCAACTGGAAAAAACTCTTATCGTTTTGTTTTTTAGACTTGGGCAAACCAAGTCCTTTTTATATAATCTGTAAAGTTACATAATACTTTAGTTCATTACTATTTGATTCTATCATTGCTTCCTAGACCGAAATTTTTATATTAGACGGTAAGTCTAATTAAGGGCCAATTATGGCCAATTGCTGGCGCCACCTGCACTTTTCGAAAACCGCCCAAGGGGCTGGGTTTCCGTTGAATGGGAACTCTGAATTTATCTAATTTTCAGCAATGCGAAGCTTAACCCTCACATAAATTGAGATTAGTCGTTTCTCTGTTATTAGGACAAGCAACTTCGGGTTTATTAAAATATTTTAGGTGCACTAAAATCTTAAAAACGATAAAAAACATTTCAAACCTTAATAGGCCTCAAAATAAAATATTTAATGCTGCCATACTGACTGCCAAAGCTGATTGGCAAAATACACTGCTTTGGCAGACGACAATAATGACGCCATGACACAGGAGTAGCAACTTAATAATTAGATCCATCTTCAACCTACTTTTCCACAGCTTATGTGTATAATTCTTTCTCTTTACATTGCAGTGAAACATCCTTTCTATCTTTAATATATTAAACGATTTAAATAATAAATCTGTCAATAATGTCGCACAATTCTTTAGATTGGAAGAATGGACCCCTCGGTTTTCACGTGACACGCAAAAAGAAAATTCTGTTACGAAGCGAGTTTGTTGATTTTTCCGGCGGGGTATGTCGTCGTTTGGAGATTCCCTTCGCGATGATTCGCCATCTCCGGGGATAAAAGACACAAAGAAGATGGCGACCCCCAAGGACCGCTAGTTAGCCTCGTGTTTGCCCAAAAGGAAAAACGGGGAAAAAAATAAATTAGGAGGGCAAAAAAAGCTCTATCCCATCACGAATCCCTTTCCCTTCGAATATCCGATTTACAATTACGAAGGATCTTATTTTTTGTACTGTAAAAAACGGGTTAAGAGTACATGTATGCATTATGTACTAATGCACCAAAATATAGATGGCATTTATCAAGTTTTTGATACTATCATAAGTAACAGAACAGCAATAAGTATGATATGCACTCAGTGAAATATTTAACGGAAGTGTTGTAACCTTCCGTGATAGTTTAGGGATCTCCAGAGTTTCTACTCCAGGGGTGTAATGATAAATAGAGGATTAACACCCCGTGTTACCTTTGACCTTTCCCTAACTATATAAGGGTCGACTGCTTATGATAATACGTCACTCTCCGCTACTAAGATGTAGTAGTTCACTCGAGCGCAGGGCTTTGACCCTGGGATTGGACTTCATCATTATTCTAAGGGAGCGGTAGCTCCCTTAGATAAGGCCTGATGACGGCTTTAATGTATAAGGAAGGTTTTTGGATTGGTTTTAGCTTTTTTCGTATTAAGTTTATTGTTTCGAAATTTTCTACTGAACTAAAATCCGGGCCCTTAATATGTGGTAAAAATTTCAAGATGATCCACCTAAAAGTTTATTTTATAAAGCATAAAGTTGCTAAGGGTAGTTTTCATTTCCATAAAATTAATCACAGATTTTGGCGAAAAACTAGAGAATCTCCATAGAAATAACATGGGAAATTTTCCAAACTTACCCATTTTGTAACTACCCTTACAAAAATAACTATACGTTTGATAGATTTGAAAACGGTCTTAAATGAAAGCCCCATTTTTATAGTGGGCGCCAATTTTTGTTTCATTAAGAAAAACAAAGTTTAAGTATTGTTTTTAATAGTTTTAAGTACCTGCTCCGAATTACGTGGTTTACCTTTAAACTGTGGAACTTAAGACTTTTTTGCTTGGGATAAGTAATAAAGAAAGTCATTCTAGGACTTACGTCGTTTTACTGCGGATAATCAAATTGGTAGGGCAATTAGCTAGCTTAATTGTCATTATAACTATTGCGCGTCCAACTAATTTAGTTGCGAAGTACAGATTAAACTTAATTAAACAAAATAAGCAATTAAAGATAATTACCAATTATAGGTAATTAAATTTTTACACGAGTCTAAACTATAACATATGTTTGTGTACAAGTCTACGGAATCTGTTTAAGCGCAGACCTAAAGAATATTTTTGTGCAAAGGAGTATAAAATCTCTATGTGCAGAGGCCTATGCAATCATTTCGTGCAGAGGCCTATGTAATATTGTTTTACACAGGCCTCTGGAATAATGTTTTACACAGGCCTATGGAATATTGTTTTACACAGGCCTATGGAATATTGTTTTACACAGGTCTACGGAATGTTTTTGTGCAAATCTGCATGGAATCCTTTTGAGTATAGGAGTATGGAATCTTCTGTGCACAGGTCTATGGAATTTTTTGTTCATGGGTCTATGGTATATTTATGTGCACAAGTTTGAAGAATCTTTATGTGCACACAAGTCTGAAGAATCTTTATGTGCACACAAGTCTGAAGAATCATTATGTGCACACAAGTCTAAAGAATCTTTATGTGCACACAAGTCTGAAGAATCTTTATGTGCACACAAGTATGAAGAATCTTTATGTGCACACAAGTCTGAAGAATCATTATGTGCACACAAGTCTGAATAATCTTTATGTGCACACAAGTCTGAAGAATCATTATGTGCACACACAAGTCTGAAGAATCATTATGTGCACACACAAGTCTGAAGAATCTTTGTGTCCAAGTGAAAAATCTTTATTTGCACAGGTCTTCGACTTCTGTTTGTGCACAGGTCTACGACTTCTGTTTGTTCACAGGTCTACGATCTCTGTTTGTGCACAGGTCTACGACTTCTGTTTGTTCACAGGTCTACGACCTCTGTTTGTGCACAGGTCTATGGAACCTGATTTGCTCATTTCTATGACATCTCTTTTTGCGCAAGTCAATAACATTTGTTTATGCTCAAGTCTAAAACATCTGTTTGTACACAAGCCTAAAACTTCTGTTTGTACACAAGCCTGAAACATCTGTTTGTGCACAAGTCTAAAACATCTGTTTGTACACAAGACTAAAACATCTGTTTGTGCACAAGTCTATTCCATCTGTTTGTGCACAAGTCTAAAGCATCTGTTTGTGCACAAGTCTAAATCATCTGTTTGTGAACAAGTCTATAACACCTGTTTGTGATCAATTCTATAACACCTGTGTGTGAACAAGTCTATAACATCTCTTTGTGCACAAGTCTATAACATCTTTTTATTCACAAGTCTATGACATCTGTTTGTGCACACGCGAGTGACTTCTGTCTGAGCAAGGGTCTACGGAATATTTTTGAGCACGGGTCTACGTATTATTTTTGTGCAAATGGGTATGGAATCTTTTTGAGCATAAGGGTTTGAAATCTGTTTGAGCATAGGGGCAATGAAAATGTTTGTGCATAACTCTATGGAATCTGATGTGCACATGTCTATGACATCTCTTTTTGCGCGAGTCTGCGACATTTCTTTGTGCACAAGCCTGTGATTCTATTTGTGCACAAGCCTGTGATTCTATTTGTGCACAAGTGTACGAAATATTTTTATGCATTGGTGTACGGAATATTTTTATGCACAACTATACGGAATATTTTTATGCACAGATGTACGAACTGTTTTTGTTCACAGGTGTACGGAATATTTTTGTGCATAGGTGTATGGAATATTATGGTGAAAATGGATTTGGAATATTTTTGTGCACAGGTGTACGGAATATTTTTGTGAAAATGGATACCGAATATTTTTGTGCACAGGTGTACATGATATTTTTGTGCACAGGTGAACGTGATATTTTTGTGCAAATGGGTAAGGAACATTTTTGAGCATAGGGATATGGAATGTTTTTGTGCAGAGGTCCATGGATTATTTTTGTGTACAGGTATATGGAATGTTTTTGTGC
Organism: Phalangium opilio; assembly: GCA_019434445.1. Lineage (NCBI taxonomy): Eukaryota > Metazoa > Arthropoda > Arachnida > Opiliones > Phalangiidae > Phalangium > Phalangium opilio. The sequence continues at coordinate 18,474 of JAEQBA010004531.1, read as the reverse complement.
AGAAGTCCGTGGAATATTTTTGTGTACAGGTATATGACTCATGTTTGTGCACAAATCTATAGAATGTTTTGTACACCGGTCTAGGACATATGATTGTGCACAAGTCTATGGCATCAGTTTGTGCAAAAGTCTAAGGTATGTGTTTTTGCACAAATATTTCACATCTATTTTTGCACAAGTCTATGGTATCTGTGTGTACAGGTCTACAAAATATGTTTGTGCACAAGTGTGAAAAATCTTTACGTGCACAAGTCTACATAATCTCTTGAGCAAATGTCGATGACCTCTTTTTTTGAGGAAGTCTATGAAATCAGTTTTTTTACAAGCATATGACATCTGTTTGTGCACAAGTCTATAACATCGGATTGTGCAAAACCGTGTGACTTCTGTTTGTGTACAAGTCTGTGGAATCTATTTGTGCACGAGTCTACGTAATATATTTGTGCGCAAATCTATGGAATCTGTTTATGCGCTAGTCTACGGCATCTGTTTGTGCACGGGTCTACGGAAAAGGTTTGTGCAAATGGGTGTGGAATATTTTTGAGCATATAGGGGTATGGAATGTTTCTGAACAGATCCAAGGCATGTTTTTGTGCACAGGTCCATGGAATATTTTTGTACACAGGTCTATGTCACTTGTTTACACAAAAGCTAATAGAATATTTTGTGCATAGGTCAATGGAATCTTTTTGTGCACAGCACAATTTTATGAAATATTTTGTGCGCAGGTCTAGGGAATATTTCTGTGCAAATGGTTATGGAATAGTTTTGTGCTATGGGTATGAAATCTTTATGTACACAGGTCTATGGAATCTTTAGCGCGCAGGTCTAAGGAATCTTTATGTGCACAAGCATATATAATGTTTTGTGCACAGTTCCATGAAATATTTTGTGCACATCTCTATGAAATCTTTTGTGCACAGGTCTATGGAAACTTGATGTGCACAAGTCTATAGAATGTTTTTTTGTGCACATGTCTATGACTTCTGTTTGTGCACAAAACTATGGAATCTGGTTTGAACATGTCTATGACATCTGTTGTGCACAAGCCTGTGACTTCCACTTGTGTACAAGTCTACGCAATTTGTTTGTGCACATGGCTACGGAATCTGTGCACAGATCTCCGGAATCTGTTTGTACACAGGCCTACGGCATCTGTTTGTGCACAGGTTTACGGAATCTGTTTCTTTACAGGTCTACGGCATCTGTTTGTGCACAGGCCTACGGCATTTTTTTTTGAGCACAGGTCTAGGGAATCTTTTGTGCACAGTTTTATGGAATCTCTTTGGGCACAGGTCTATGGAATATTTTTGTGCACAGGTCTATGGAATCGTTTTGTGCAAATGGGTATGGAATCGTTTCGTGCAAATGGGTATGAAATTGTTTTGTGCAAATGGGTATGGAATCTTTATGGAAACAAGTCTAAGACTTCTGTTTGTGCACTAGTCCGTGGAATCTGATGTGCACATATCCTTGACATCTCTTATTGCGCAAGTCTATGATGTATTTTTTGTGCAAGTCTATGACATCTGTTTGTGCACAACCCTGTGACTTCCGTTTGTGTCCAAGTATCCGGAATCTGTTTGTGCACATGTCTACGGTATCTGTTTGTGCACAGGTCTACGGAATATTTTTGTGCACAGGTCTACGGAATATTTTTGTGCACAAGCCTACTGAATCGGTTTGTGCAGAGGTCTAAGGAATCTGTCTTTGCAAAGGCCACTGCATTTGTTTGTGCACAGGTCTAAAGAACATTTTTCTGCAAATGGATACGGGATATTTTTGTGCAAATGGATACGGGATATTTTTGTGCAAATGGATATGCAGTATTTTTGTGCACTGGTGTACGAGATATTCTTGAGCATATTTTCGAGCATAGGGGTATGGAATGTTTTTGTGCAGAGGTCCATGGAATCTTTTTCTGTACAGGTATATAACATCTCTTTTTGCACAAGTTTATGACATCTGTTTGTGCGCAAGTCTATGACATCAGTTTGTGCTCAATTCTAAGGGATCTGTTTGTGCACAATTCTAAGGGATTTGTTTGTGCACAATTCTAAGGGATCTGTTTGTGCACAAGTCTACGGGATCTGTTTGTACACAATTCTAAGGGATTTGTTTGTGCACAATTCTAAGGGATCTGTTTGTGCACAAGTCTACGGGATCTGTTTGCACACAATTATATGACATGTGTTTTCACAAGCCTAAGTTATCTACGAAATATGTTTGTGCACTCAGGGTGACCACAAATAACCTTGTAATAGTTATAGGAAAATAGGAAATTTACAATTGATTTACAGGAAATTATAGGAGACTAGCTGTTACCCGCGGCATCGCTTGAGTGTAGTAAGGACTTCCATCAAGTATGGGTACATTTTACTGAATTTTACAAAATATAGGTTGCAAATGCTTTGAAAGTAATAAGACAAGATTTACAAAGGAGCTTTGGTTTAATTATAACCATAAGTTCGTAAGATATGTTACATAAATTTGTCACTGGAAACTGAGAGCTTGTCTCGAAGTGATGTAAATGAAACGTCTTAGATTCTCGTAAAGCGACGCCTGATGAGGCCCTGTCAAAGGCTTAGTACAGACTAAATAGGAAGATGGAGTAGAAAATCGCGTGTAGTCAATTCTCGCGTCGTTCTCGAACTAGCTCTCATTAAGTCTCTAGCATTTCGAAACATAGGAAGTGTCATACTTATGGAACGTAATCTTAGAAACATATGCTATAACTTTAAAACATCACTGACTTCCCTGACAAATATTTTTAGAGGCTTCCATAGCTTTGGTGATATTTAACAAAACCAAAAGTGAGAGCGCACAAAATATCTACAATTTCAAAAAATAGGAAAATATAGGAAAATTATCGAAATTATAGGAACTAATAGGAAGACATCCGAAAATAGGAAAAATTATAAAATTTAGAAAATGTGGTCACCCAGCTCAGGTCTCTGGAATATGTTTGTGCACAGGTGTATAGATTGTTTTTGTACACAGGTCTACGTAATGATTTTTTAGCCTAAGTCTTCGGAATCTATTTGTATTATTGCATCCACTGTGCTTTGCACGTGAAAACGACGGGAAGGCAATTTGAGTTGGACTGGGCGTTGAAGCAATCAAGAGTAATACTTCTATAATAGATGGTTAGGGCCTTGTTAGTTCAAACGTGGTAACTAATATACGCGCAACACCACAAGACTTTAATGGAGCGCCTGCTTTTCAGTATACGTTTTAAAATACTAGTTTCCAAACAGTTTTAATTCATATTAAGACTGAAGTGACAGATATTAATCAAAACTGTCTTTGTACACAAAGACGCGAAAAAGTAAGAGATAAGTGTAGAAAATTAATTGTTTGAAGTAACAGATATTCAAATTTTCATTTTTGAAGACGTGATTATAAAACATCAATTATTTGAAAAAATTCTTATCTTAGTTTTTTTCACAAAAATTTCAGAGAAACTACCTTGATACTATGTTTATTTTCGAGAAACATTTGCTTCGAGGAAGTTCAAATACTCGGATATCTGAAAAATAGAGCTAGAAGTATTTATTTTTATATTTCAAAATTGAAAATATTGCGAACCGAAAATTACATTCGCCCTTTGACTGTGATGTAGTTTAATTAGAGTCAAAAGGATCTGTAGCTTTGAGAGATATACAACACGTCAATTTTTGAAACCTCGAAAACGTTAAAATAAACGAACACGTTTTGTTAAGTTTTCATGCTTGTTTTATTTTGTCTGCTATCAACAATTTTCTGCCCATTTTATTCTCCTTATAGGCCCGAATACTCAAACTAACTCTAAATTTTAAAAATAAAATAAAATGCATACGTTTTCTATTTTTAAAATGATGCACATGTTTAAGGATAAAATATTTTACTTAAGGAATTTTGGTGAAAAAAACTAAGATAAGAAATTTTTTCAAATAATTGATGTTTTATAATCACGTCTTCAAAAATGAAAATTTGAATATCTGTTACTTCAAACAATTAATTTTCTACACTTATCTCTTACTTTTTCGCGTCTTTGTGTACAAAGACAGTTTTGATTAATTAGTAATTATGGTTTAACTCTTAAGTTCTTTAGTTCTAATAAATTCAAATTGGTATTAGATTATTATTTAATTAGTTTAAAAAAAGTATGAATGAACCTAAGTAACGGGAGTAGTTTATTCTTAGTATTAGCCAAGGCTTTTATGGCTACATGGGGCGAGTTTTGAAATCTCGCAAGCGCGGTTACATAAAGTTCCTTAATTTACACCAAACAACTTGTTTTTTGTGAAACACTTTCGTAAAAGCGACACCTGGCGAGATGCAGCCAAATGGTATAAATCAGGGAAATCTGGAATTATTACAAAGGCAGCATTATTGATGCTTTCGGTTGACTTCATCGCTAATTCACCGTGCTTTTCCTCCATAAAGTATAATATGTCCTCTGAAAGCCTTGATCCAGAGCCTATGGTAGCAAAATTAATAAATTGCGTCTCGTGTTTAGAGACGTTGCAATTCCCAGGCTTTGAGTTATATAGGGTCTATGAAAAGATATCACGGGATGCTATTACTCTTTCGAAAGCCTCGAATGTAAGGGAGCGAAGAATGAATTAAAGGGGTTAATAGGAAACGTTCTTCTTTCGAAGATATTAGCCGAGGTCGCTCGGCCTGATTCGATGGAATCTGGACAATAATTGAGGAACAAAGACTATTCGTAGGAACGTAGGACACTAATATAATCACGCACCTGGTTTCCCAAATCTCTCTCGAAATAGTAAGAGAGAAACTTCTCCAAATTATACACAGTATATACTCCGATGTGCACGAGTTTTCAAAACTTGACTGTCGAGGGGGTTGCGATGAGGCTAGATTGTTAATTTAATTAACTAGGGGAGGACTAGAACAAATATTACGTGGATTGCCATTTGCAACCACAGCCTTCTGAATGGTGAAGGGCTCGACAAGGCTTGAAGAGTATTATATTTCCCGATAATTCGAAGTCGCCTCATGGGAATGATACATCTACGGTTAGTTTCGGAAACGTTTTCGTTTGTGTGTTGACGGCAGATATTGTATTTTTGTTGGAATAGTAAAACTTAGTGTTTAAGCTTATATCTCTTCAAGAGGTTAGCTTAGGATAAAGATCATAATACAAACACTACCCAATACAACTTGAAACTGTAAGAGATGAAATTATTTTCTAAAGAAAGTTACCATGAACTTGAAGTTTCGTAGGACGCAGTATGTGGGAAAAAATCTATTTCCAATCGCTTGTCCAGGTAATAATACCAATGTATCATTAGTTTCGTTTACCAAGCACCTGATACTTGCCGTGTTTCTAAAACTCGGGCAGTGTAAAAGATATTTCTTAGCGTAGATAGATAAAAGTCTCCTTTTTGCAAATATATCAACGAAAAATCCAAGAAATATTAATTATTATATTTCATTATCGATGTAAATTTTAAATATTTTGAATATGATTATCTTTAACGAAGAGTTTCTATCGACTTCAGAATTCCTTCACACAGATCCCCTGGGGGAGTTACTTACGCCTTAAGCTCAGGGAACACGAAAATACATTGTACCAACCAACCAAATATATTAACCATTTAATTACCAGCAACGCAGCTTTGAAATAAACTTTGTAATTTCTTAACGATAGAAACTAGGAAAGTCAAGCCGTCTGAATGGTGTCAACCGGCTTAAATCTTCTCACTCCAAGTCCAAAACTATTTTCCAGTAATGTTCTTGAAAAATTATGCTATTTTAGAAATGAGACTTTCAAGACAAGTTTTAGAGGTTTTCGAAAAATAGCAACTTAGGTTCAAAGTAAATTTAGCTTCTTTCCAGCCTGGTCCCGCGAAAAACTTGTGACAGCTCGAAACTGTATCGGTCAAAAATATATTTAGTGATAACCATGAGCCCGAATTCAGTTACATCAGTAAGAGCCTTAATTAGCCAGCCTAATGACATTTCGGTGACCAGTTAACTGCGCAAAACTATATAAAAAATACTAGTCTCGTGATCTAAGATATTGATAGAGAAATGTATGTCATACGAGTTCGTCATTGTGTAAAGTGTTTGTTTGTAAGCTAGTCATGTCCAGCTGAGCATCTTAAACTGCATAACGACCATGAAGCATGTAACATAACTCTAAACGCATTTTTATAACATTTTAAGTGAAAATTGAGAAAAGGATTCAAAATTGTGCTAATTTCGGAATCCCTTTGTCCATTTAACATGAGATATTCTTCAGACTATTATTTTCACATAGTTTGGTGACTGCACTTGTTTTTCACGTTTCTTCTCCTTAAAGATGGCTCTCATCAAGTGCCGAAGCTCGTGGAAATTACTTTTTCTCATCGCAAAACCTCTTATTTCGCTCTTTTTTTGAACGCTAACTGCTAGCTGTACGATGTAAAGTATTCGGGAAAAGTTCATCTCTCTTCTCTAACGACTGCTCTTTCCAAGGTTTTTAGCACGTGAAAGTACTCGTGTTTTCAACCTTCACTTACCTTTTGAAGGCTAAATCCTAGCTCAACAGTACACGAAATATGAATTTATTGCTATAGGCATATGAAACTTGTCCTCTTGTGTCAAACGTAAAAAGATCTATCTGATTTCATTATTAAAGGTAACATAACGGTGGAAAGTTTGACAGTAAGTTATGTTTTGTGTATCAGTAAACAATGTATTGTGTGTTGATTTTGGCTCGGAGAAGATTGAAAAGTAAATGACCGATTTCAAGTAAAAATCTCTGTAAAATTAATGATAAAATGGAAAATTTTCGCCTGCTAATGGATCGTTCGCCATTTTATTTTTCAATTAAATAGATTTAAATAGGTCTTTTTTAATTTTTCGATTAAATAGATTTAAAAAAGTCTTTTTTATTTTTCAATTAAACAGATTTACGAAGGTCTTTTTTTATTTTTCAATTAAGCAGATTTAAAAAGGTCTTTTTTTATTTTTCGATTTAATAGATTTAAAAAGGTCTTTTTTTATTTTTCGATTAAACAGATTTAGAAAGGTCTTTTTTATTTTTCGATTAAATAGATTTAAAATGGTCTTTTTTTTATTTTTCGATTAAACAGATTTAAAAAGGTTTTTTATTTTTCGATTAAATAGATTTAAAAAGGTCTTTTTTATTTTTCGATTAAATAGACTTAAAGAGGTCTTTTTTCGATTAAATAGATTTAAGGTATTTTTTAGTTTTCAATTAAATAGATTTAAAAATGTATTTTTTATATAAAAAGACACTGAATTTGTCGAAATATTAATAGGGCACTTAAAAGTTGACAAAATGTATTAAACCATAACAAATTAAATTTTCAATGATTAAAAAAGTTTCAGAAATATTACTTGCTTATCAAGCTGTAAATATTTCCAGATTTTTTATAATGAGTTCCCTGGAGATAATGGAAGTTTTTCAACTAATTGTAAGCAATTATTGCCGGTTTGCTAAAATTTCAAATTCTACTGTCGGTTTTAACGATCGATTCAAACCAGGGGAGTTAAGTAACATTTTTGAAATTTTCGCACATTATTTGAAACCGTTATAATTTTAGAACGCTCGAATTTAAAATATTTCAAAGTGAAACTTTTTAAATTTATCGGTTGATAACCTGCTTTTTAATAGTAATATGGAAAACAAACCAATCAGCTGAACTGGCGTCGCAAACCATACGACGGCCGTCATACTTATAATAAAAGGATTCTATTCAACAGGTGTACTTTCACGCACCAATTGTCGTACTTCGAAACTGAATACCGATCGAAAGCACTAGATATAACTTTTGTAATAGTAATGTGAGACTATATATTCAACTGACGCGGCAAAAATAATACATATATTCGCAAACTAAACCATGGTGAACGCCGCAATTTTTGGAACCGTTGTCATGCTTTACTTTGGAGCACTTTCGAAATGCGCGGATTCTATGTTGACCAATGATCAAGCGACCACTTAGTTAAAAACCGTTAGTGCGGCCGGTTGTAGTAAGTACAAGCATTTTGAAATAAGGTCTGTTGGAGAACTTGGCGCCCATATTCGCTAGAATATGGTAGATTAAGAGGCTAGAAAATCAGGTTTTCTTAGCTAAATTGGCGTTAAATCCAAAATAGAAATTATATAAAAACGTCTTGGTTTGGACCAAGGCCGAAAAAACAAACGATATGTGTGAGGTTTATCAATTGACTGAAGTTCAGATATTGAAATTTTTTTCTAGTTATTTTTATCCACTCAATCCTTAATCAATATTTAATTCAATCAACTGATTTTACTGTTAATCGATCTATTCCCTCTAAATTAATTGAAAAAATTACATATCTACGCTTTTTCAAGAACAATTACAATTTCCGAAAACATTTTATCATGAAATTAATTGTTCTTGAAAAAGCGTAGATATGTAGTTTTTAAATTAATTTAGAGGGACTAGATCGATTAACAGTAAAATCAGTTGATTGAATTAAATATTGATTAAGGATCGAGTGGATAAAAATAACTAGAAAAAAATTTCAATATCTGAAACTTCAGTCAATTGATAAACCTCACACATATCGTTTTTTTTTCGGCCTTGGTCCAAACCAAGACGTTTTTATATAATATCTGTCACTTCAGTCTTAATGTAATTAAATTTTGAATAATTATGTTTGCTTTACCGTCATACATTTGCACTCTAAAATATAATGGTGCATTCAAACACCATATATGCTGTTTTTTCCAGTGCCAAAAAAGACATCATTTAGGGTGTACTTTAACCCCATTTCTATGATCAATTCACGCCATTTACTAATATTATTTGGAAGTATTAAGGAAATATTAGGCATTTAAGCACCATTTACAGTGACTTTTAATATCTTTTTTTTTTGACAATCTGTTGAACTTCTAATATTACTTAGTTTAATGGTTTTAAAAGTAGGGAAAAAGTATGCTACCTATGTCACATTATTAAACCAAGTGAAGTGAAATAATGGTTAAATATTTATTATAACCACTACACCACAGACACGTGGTAAGTCTAAGTTTTAGTTTTCCAAGAGATCTAACTAATTATGCAAGAGATCTAACTAATTATGCAAGAGATCTAACTAATTATGCAAGAGATCTAACTAATTATGCAAGAGATCTAACTAATTATGCAAGAGATCTAACTAATTATCATGTCCAATCACGATGGTTAAAACATGTATCTACCTGGGCTCGAACCTGGGACTTTCCGTGTGTGAAGCGGACGTGATAACCACTACAACATAGATACGTGGTAATACTGAGTTTTCCAAGAAATCTAGCTAATTCAAGCGCCCAAATCACGATGGTCAAAACATGCATCTACCAGGGCTTGAACCTGGAACCTTCCGCGTGTGAAGCGGACGTGATAACCACTGCACCATAGATACGTGGTAGCAGTGAGTTTTCCAAGAGATCTAGCTAATTCTTATGTCCAATCACGATGGTCAATACATGTATCTACCTGGGCTCAAACCTGGGACCTTCCGCGTGTGAAGCGGACGTGATAACCACCACACTACAGATACGTAATAACACTGAGTTTTCCAAGAGATCTAGCAAATTATTATGTCCAATCACGATGGTCAAAGCCGTACTTCTGTAATTAACTAAAATTAACATACTTAGACATAATTGTTTTGATCAAACTGGCTGATAGCATACCCTGAATACTTAATTGTTAATTTAAGATAATTCCGAAAAATATCTTCGCTGTAGTTTTTAAGTTATCGGTGGGGAAAAATCACGAAAAACCCATGTTAATCCCCATAGGAAATTAGCAAAAGCGGGTGAATATTACTTTAACGTTACAAAACGGTATCAAGTCATATCTACAAGGGCCTACCGGCCCTGTAGAATAACCATTAGCAAGTTCCAAGTTAATATTTTTAGAGAAAAACAACCCTTACTAAATCTAATATTTTAATAAACATAAACGCTTTGAAAGTTAAAAGTTACCTTTTTTAATTGAATAACAACCCTTGCCAAGTTCCAAGTTAATAATTTTATAGAAAAACCCCCCTTAGCATGTTCCAAGTTAATATGCTTATAGAAAAACCACCCTCAGCATGTTTCAATTAATATTTTGATAGAAAACCACCCTTAGCATGTTCCAAGTTGATATTTTTTATAGAAAAACCACCCTTAGCAAGTTCTAAGTTAATATTTTTATAAAGAAACCACCCTTAGCATGTTCCTAGTTAATATTTTTTTATAGAAAAACCACCCTTAGCATGTTCTAAGTTAATATTTGTATAGAAAAACCACCCTTAGCATGTTCCAGGTTAATGTTTTTATAGAAAAACCACCCTCAGCATGTTCCAATTAATATTTTGATAGAAAACCACCCTCAGCATGTTCCAAGTTAATATTTTGATAGAAAAACCACCCTTAGCATGTTCCAAGGTAATATTTTTATATAAAAACTACCCTCAGCATGTTCCAACTTAATATTTTTATAGAAAAACCACGCTTACCATGTTCCAAGTTAATATTTTTATAGAAAAACCACCCTTAGCATGTTCCAAGTTAATATTTTTATAGAGAAACCACCCTCAGCTTGTTCCAAGTTAATATTTTTATAGAGAAACCACCCTTAGCATGTTCCAAGTTAATTTTTTATAGAAAAACCACCCCTTAGCATGTTTTAAGTTAATATTTTTACTGAAAAATCACCCTTAGCATGTTCCAAGTTAATATTTTTACAGAAAAACCACCCTTAGCATGTTCCAAGTTAATATTTTTACAGAAAAACCACCATTAGAATGTTCCAAGTTAATATTTTTATAGAAAAACAATCCTTTCCAAATTGAAAGAGACGTCATTATCTTTATAAACTGAACAGATTTACCGTATATTAGTTTGAAAGCACCTAAACTTATTAATTCATAAATATTTCTTGTATTTCAGATAATGATGGTGTAACAAAAGTAATTCCTTATACAGACTACGCTTCATGTTTCAGGAAGGGCAGCACCGAAAGTTTACAAACAGTGAGTGAGAAAGTGCCGAGGGGCCAGACATTATGTGAAATCGGTGTATTCTCTGCACCCTTGACTGTACTAAATGGTTACTCGAAATCATTTAAAACCCTTCCCTTTAAGTGGTGAAACGATTTCGCGAAAACCGTAATCGGTGTATAGAGAATCTGATAGTGATTAGCCCCTTGAAATAAAGACGTGAAAAGACTTTAGTAAAAGACTAGGGCTGTTCTTTAAAAGATACTTTCAAGAGTAGGAAGTCTAAAAATTATTTTATTAAATGCAATCCACAATTATTAACCTACCTTATATAATTTTTTTTATGATTAATAATCTTTAGACTGACGAAATTTACAACGCTTGCAAGATGTTCTTCCAGGATGAGGCAATATCTGGACTAAAAGGGGCTTGTTTCACCGTGGATAGCACAAAACAACCATCTGTAAGATCAAGGTTAATCTCTTAGAATTAAATGGTACAATAGTAAAATAATTTGACTTCTATAACGAGTGACGTTGAATAACTTGAATTTATGATATAAAATACAATTTATGGTAATCATTTCTTGGTTAAATCATGATTTACACAACTTAAAAAGTAGGTTAACAATTAAAAAATTAAAAACGCCAAAAAATAACGATGTCACAATTAAAATTTCGTAAATATGTATTATAAACACTTAGCTTAATATGACAAAATCGATGTATGATACCATTTCTACTAGAAAAGGAGTAAAATTTTAGTTGAGAAATAGTCGAACGTTCTGTTATATGATGTCAATGGTGTAATATACTTTAAAATGGTTTAGAAATTGGGGAATGTCTACAATGACAGTTTTTACTCTCATTTTAAATGTTTTAGCAAATATGATACCTTCCATTTCGGATCCAAAATATTTATAAATTTTAAGGTGTCTAATAACTTTCATAAATTGTTTAACTGGCTTCTAACACCTAAAACACCTCTAAAATATCATAGACCAACATTTCTCCATTGCAGAAAAAACATTGTGAAATTTGAAATAACTTACATTAATCTACTAATCTGAATTTTTAGGATCAGATAAAATTGCTCCAATGCCTTTTTAAGGAAAGAATTAAAACAAATAAAACTCAAGCTAATTTGGACAGTAAATATCAGGAGTCTATCAGAAGAAATAAGGGAATTACTCAGTCAATTACCTTAAAACCGGTTCATGGAGTTAATTTTATTTAATTTTCTAGGCATGCGAGATCAAGTAGTGTACGAGAAATCACTTTATTATCATACCAATAATAATAATAAAACAAAATATTAAATATAATAAAGAAGTCTAATACGTAACTCTTTCAAAAGACTGAATGTATAACTGTATATGTAAATATACAAATAAATGTATATCAAAAACCCTAAATGGATTTCTTGTATGATTTGCAGCGTGAAACTTGTTTTTCAAAAAAAAAATTAAATATAATAAAGAAGTCTAATATGTAACTCTTTCAAAACACTAATTGCATAACTGTATATGTAAATATACAAATAAATATATATCAAAAACCCTAAAGGATTTCTTGCTTGATTTGCAGCGTGAAAATTTTGTTTTTTAAATAACACTTATAGCTGAGCCAAATATTTTCACACTAATTAGACTTAAAAGAAAATAAATATTTCAAATTATTAAGGCATTTAACCATTTTGTGAACACCGTATTCCAAATCTCATTTTTCACACATGCCATTGAAGAGCGTAGTGGTAGACCTTTTTAATTTGTTCTAGGGTAAATTGGGTTAGAGATCCGAGCGCAGGATGAACTCAATCAGTTTTTCAGGTTTGATCAGTTAGGAAATGATGGAGAATTTGAGATAATTCACCCCTTGTGAACACGAGGAAGTTTGTCAGCACCTAAAAGGGCAATCCATTTTTTCTACTCGTTTACTATTTTTTAGGAGTTCCAAAATGTTTAATTCGTGAATGATTTGAATTCGGTGTAAAAACACAAACTTCATTAAATTTCCAAACTTTCCTGGATAAAAGTTAATTAATATGTTGAATATAAGATTGCTATTGATCGCTAAAAATTATTTTTAAAAACTTAAACAGTTAAGGTGGTCAGAACGTTGGATATTGAGGAAATACAAGAAAGTTTTTAGAATAAAATAGCCCTCAAGTCTAACGGTCTCAAACATTTGGACCGTTATTAAGCATAGATTAAATAAAGTACTATTGACAAAAATTACTTTAATATAAATTTGAAAGTTATTATGTCCTCGAGGGTCCATTATGACTCTGAGGAACAATTTTGTAATTTAGGCAATCTGGACAAAGATAAGAGATACGTATAAAGGTCTTGAGGGTGTGGTAATAAGAACTCCCTATTCACCGGCGTCTAGTATTTGAACGTACACCAACCAGAGCTCGAACGAAGAAGATTTCAAAATATTCGCGGTATCTTGTGGGACAGATTAAAGATAATTTTGGGATTTATGAAGTTTAGGATTAAAAATAAAGTTATGAAATAATAACTATAAGAATAAACAATGCTTAAGAAAATAATCATCGAGGCTTCTGGAATTAATTTTACATTTAACATTTGGCACCCCGAAAAAGCGATGTTGCTATGGTGCCTGTTTGTATTTCAGCCAAGGTTATTACAGCACGCAAATAATGTTTTACTTAACATCTCCTGTATTCAATATTCGTTTATTTTTGGAGACAAACTCAAACCTGTACAATACAAGATGAACTTTGCATATAGAAAATTTATCTCATATTTTTAAGGACTGCTGTTTTCAAGTTTTAGAGCGCCTGAAAGCTGTTTTATTCATAGAATGCTGTTTTCAATTTGACGTATCAAAAAACAATTTTCTATTTTCGCTTATTTTTGATGGTGAACTATACGAGTCGAGCGTACCTAGATCGATGTGATATATGGTTATTGAAAGTAGTACAGTGTGGAAGAGATCAGAGCAACACCTACCTTTGTGGAAAACCCCCAAAACCCCTGACGGACTACTTCACTTCAGTACATTTTCGAGCTCGTATACAGGGTGTGACATGTGTATGCAAATGAGAACGTGCAACAAGTATCATAGTGAATATCGTTTAATGATACGCACTTTGAAACGTTAAAGACCTACGATTAAGCTTAGGAACTAAGGCATCACACTACAAATTAAAAGGCTGTTTGGTAAACCCATCAGCGTAAATGTTCGATGTGCCTACCGTCGTGGTGTAGGCACTCTTCAAGACGATAGTCCATTTTTTACGTTTTCTAGCATTTGAGGAGTGATTCCTTATCTAGGCCAAAGCATAAGGGTTCACCTTATCCTTTGGCCTACTTAGATAAGGAATCCATACGAGGTTACGAAGGTTATAGGTTTATAGGTTTATTATGATAGCTGTACATAGTACACCCCTTTAAAACGGGGCGGCTTCCCTAAAAAGTTAGAGGAGCTCAGAAGGTCAGAATTATCCGCGGCACTGAGAATTCGGCACATTATTCAATCAAACGTACGCGTCGTTACTAGCAGCTTAGTTCGTATAAACGTTGTAAGTCCTGAGTCGTAGACGAATGGCAGCCTACTCCGACCGAGAAAAATTGGACATGATGTTTATTTTGGGTGAATGTCGCGGTAACGTTCAACAAGCGGCATTGCTTTATGCCGAACGCTTCCCACACCGACGAAGGCCGGTTCGAAGAACCTTCACGAACATTAGAGACAACCTACGAGATTTCGGGAGTTTCGTCGTGCAAGACCGTCAACGTAGACGAGACCGTATAATTGGTACCACGGATCATGATAGGGAAGTCGACATTCTAGCACGTTTTGAAGCCAATCCTCATACTAGTAGTAGAGCGGTCGGAAAAGAGGTTGGTCTAAGCCATTCAACCGTTCTTGCCATTTTACATCGGCATCACTACCGGCCCTATCATATCCACCTCCATCAATCCTTAACGGACGACGACTACCTAAGACGTCAAGACTTCTGTCTTACCATGCGCGAGCTAATTGAAGCCGATCCATTGTTCTTAAGAAAGGTTTCGTTTTTCTGATGAGGCGACATTTCACAGGGATGGTACGGTTACCCGACATAACTTACATTACTGGACCCAACGAAATCCATACTGGTTACGGCAACATTACCATCAAATTCGATGGAAGATGTATGTTTGGTGTGGCATTCTGGGGAACAGAATCATCGGACCTTTCTTCTTCGAGGACAACATTACTGGTGACAGGTATTTGCACTTCCTGCGCCACGAGTTTAGTGATGCGATAGACGCATTACCATTAGCAGTGATGCGGGACCTGTGGTTCCAGCTGGATGGTGCGCCACCACATTGGGCGGTAAATGTTCGCCAATGGCTAACTGAGCACTTTCCAAACCGTTGGATCGGTAGAAGTGGACCAAATCCGTGGCCAGCAAGATCCCCTGACCTAACCCCACTTGATTTCTTCTTATGGGGATATGTTAAGGGGGAGGTGTATGCAACAGAACCTTTAAATGTAGACGACTTGAAGGCCAGAATTCGAAGCGCAATTGAACGAATCACTCCTCAAATGCTAGAAAACGTAATACAAGGCATGGACAATCGTCTTGAAGAGTACCTACACCACGACGGTAGGCACAACGAACATTTACGCTGATGGGTTTACCAAACAGCCCTTTAATTTGTAGTGTGATGCCTTAGTTCCTAAGCTTAATCGTAGGTCTTTAACGTTTCAAAGTGCGTATCATTAAACGATATTCTCTATGATATTTGTTGCACGTTCTCATTTGCATACAATGACACATGTCACACCCTGTATACGAGCTCGAAAATGTACTGCAGTGAAGTAGTCCGTCAGGGGTTTTGGGGGTTTTCCACAAAGGTAGGTGTTGCTCTGATCTCTTCCACACTGTATAATGATTATAAGTTTCGCAGTGAAATATTGGTTTATTTTTTATGTTGATTCTAGTTTGAATACGTTTCTTAAAAGTCGATGCCTTTTTGGAACCCAGTTCGATTACCTGAAGGATGTAACTTTTTTTGAATTATAAAAAATCTTAAATCGACTGATTGTTGTAAAAACCTTATAAATAGTGAGATTGGTATAATTTTTAAAGATGCGTCCAAAGATAAAACTTCCTAAATATTCAAAAGAAAAATAAATAAATTGAGGTAAATAATAAAAAAAAACTACGAGAAATGAAAATTATAACGATATAATTGTTTACTGAAATCACAGTACCGTCTGCTTCGGGTTAATAAGAAATATCTGGTCTGGATTCACAGACGTTATATAAGACATCAATGTTATCAGTCCACAAAATTCCTTTGGTTGGTTTGAAGTCATATGTTATGCCTTTGGAATCCACGAACCGGTTTTTCGGTCTTAAGACAAAAAGGTCGTCTAACACCACACTGACCTTTTAAAAGGCTCTATTAAAATTTCCAATAATCGCCCGTGTCGGTACTATCCCATAGAACCGAATTCCCAATGGACCGAAATCCCATTCGACCGAATATCCCGCAATGATTTTAGATTTCCAGCCCAATGGCTATATTCCCGATGGACCGAAATCAGAATCGTCCGAATATGCCCCTAAAAAATACTTAATATAACTTGAAACACTGTAGCCGTCAGCGATTCGGTGGGGTAGTGGATACGATGTTGGACTGCGAAGCGATAGGTTGTAGGTTCGAATCTCCGAAACGTATGTTAATAATATTAAAAGTAAATGTTTCGTGATACTAATTAAAACGCTCACTTTCATTCCTTTCAAGATATATTTAGATTTAATAAACAAAATGTGCTTAAAATGAAGTACAGTCTTAATGGTAGTTCCATCAATGTCTCTAAGTTTTAAATTAAAATTTTAATATTTTGGTTTCGGGTGGGTTAGGTTAGGTTCGGTTCGGTTAGGTTAGGTTAGGCTAGGTTAGGTTAGGTTAGGTTCGGTTCGGTTATGTTAGGTTAGCTTAGGTTAGCTTAGCTTAGCTTAGGTTAGGTTAGGTTAGGTTAGGTTAGTTTAGGTTTGGTTTGGTTTGGTTCCAATAATTCGTTGACACCTTTTCCAAAATATTCTCCCTTTAAATAGCTACCACCTTTTCCAAAATATTCTCCTATTAATTAGCTGCAACCTTTTCCAAAACATTCTCCTACTAATTAGCTGCCACATTTTCCAAAATATTCTCCTTTTAATTAGCTACCACCTTTTCCAAAATAGTCTCCTTTTAATTAGCTACCACCTTTTCCAAAATATTCTCCTACTAATTAGATGCCATCTTTTCCAAAAGATTTTCCTATTAATTAGCTGCCACGTTTTCCAAATATTCTCCTATTAATTAGCTGCAACCTTTTCCAAATCATTCTCCTACTAATTAGCTGCCACATTTACCAAAATATTCTCCTTTTAATTAGCTACCGCCTTTTTCAAAATATTCTCCTATTAATTAGCTGCCACCTTTTCCAAAATATTCTCCTTTTAATTAGCTACCACCTTTTCCAAAATATTCTCCTTTTAATTAGCTACCACCTTTTCCAAAACATTCTCCTATTAATTAGCTGCCACCGTTTCCAAAATATTCTCCTATTAATTAGCTACCACCTTTTCTAAAATATTCTCCTATTAATTAGCTGTAACCTTTTCCAAAAGAGTTTCCTATTAATTAGCTGCCACCTTTTTCAAAATATTCTCCTATTAATTAGCTGCCACCTTTTCCAAAATATTCTCCTATTAATTAGCTGCCACCTTTTCCAAAAGAGTTTCCTATTAATTAGCTACCACCTTTTCCAAAAGAGTTTCCTATTAATTAGCTGCCACCTTTTCCAAAATAGTCTCCTATTAATTAGCTGCCACCTTTTCCAAAATATTCTCGAATTAATTATCTGACATTTAGTCCCATTGGACAGAATTCAAAATCCGCCAAAGTGCGGTATTTTTCGGTGGAATGGGAATCGGTCGTATGGGAGACACGGGTGTCCATAATTTCACATTCAATCCTACGGTTTGAAACTGTGGAGTAATTTTAGATTTTTATAGTTTTCGCGCATCGCAGTTTCAACTATTATTATCTTTTGAAGCCTAAATTATTCTGTAAAAACTACTTTATTATAATATTGAAAAGTTTAGCTATTTTATTAATAGTTTCAAAACCCACTAATTTTAAATCCAATATGCATAACGAACATCGGTGTTATTTCTTGATTGATTCACTATGCAGATTTTACTTATAATTAGAAGAATATTTGATAAAAAAATCTCATGATTTTCCATTTCACCCTCCTTTTAATAACAATACGGAGCATAAACCCATCAACTGAACGGGTGTCGTAGTCCATAAAACAGTCATACTTATTTTAACGTGATACCTCTAAGCACATTTACATTTACGAATCTATCGACGCACGATAAGGCCCGAAATGTCCTTGTTAGAAACTGATCTCTGATATCAAGCATCTGTTCAATATTTTTGCAATAGTTTATAATAAAACTATTGGACTGGTGTTGTTAGAGAACTTTTTC
>JAEQBA010004530.1:0-24407 GCA_019434445.1 Phalangium opilio | reverse complement strand
ATATTCTCAGTTCCCAACACTAGATTTCAAAAACCCAGATATTCTCAGTTCCCAAACACTAGATTTCAAAAACCCAGATATTCTCAGTTCGCAAACACTAGGTTTCAAAACCCAGACGTTCCTAGTTTTCAAACACTACGTTTTAAAAACAAAGCTATTCCCATTTCCGAAACTCAAGGTTTCAATTCCAGGTATTTGCAACCTAGAAATGGGTCTTAACGCCCAGATATTCCCAGATGCAGAACACTTGCTTCAAATCCCATAAATTTCCTTTTTTCAAAACCGATTTCGAGTCGAAGATTTTTCTATTATTTCCAATTAAAGATATATCTAAACTAGATTAAATACCTCTTTATTTGCAATATTAAAAACTATTCATATCCTTATATCTGAAACATGTCTACTCATAACAACATTGCATTGAAACAAAGATTTCAATTAATATGTTTCAAACAAATTGAAGGGAGAAGTCTGACGTGGCTTACAAAGCCAAACCTTAACTAACCATACTACGATATTGAAATATTTAAAAAATATTAAGAATTAATGCCATAAATCCTACGAAAAAACTTTCCTTGTTTCTACAGTAGTCAATGATTTACACATAATTTTGAGATATTTAATCTTTCATCGACGACTTTGGGCAAAAAGGTTTCTCTGTTCTAACTAAGAAAGCCGTTTTACGTTCCGAGGCGCATTAAGGCTCTTCAGAGAAGTCCGCACTTCTCTCGGAACTTCATTCTTTTACTTCAATTGAATTTAATCAACTTAACGTAACTTTATTACATTATAACCTTTTTTCAACCCATGTTAAGCGGGACGGTGACTATCGAGTACCACCCTGCCCCGCGATCTTCCAAGAAGTGGATACGAAGAAATTATTGCTGAGTAACGTAGAGACTAGAGAGAGAGAGAGGCGAGAATCGGAAATGGCGATTTGTCAGCGTGCTTGCCAAAGCAGGGGTTTTATAGAAGGGATAAGACACATTACCTAGAATAGCATTACACTTCTCGTTTCTCGTGCCTTTTCGATTATGGTTTTAATTGCTACTGACATATTTTAGTGGTTTTTCGATGCAGTTTCAAAAAATTATAGTTTCTATACAATTCTCAGTTTTTTGATTCTTTTACAAAATAAATATGAAACTGCCAGGGAAGATAACGTATCCGACTACACACACCGAGTTTCCCCATCACGGCCGGTGAGCAGGGCCGGAAATAAGCGCAGGACACTAGACATTTTAAAATGTCCCTTAATTTTATTTTGAAATTTAAGGGTTCACTGGACAGTTTGACCAATAAATTTTCCCAAGGTTTGATAGCTTGGCCATGGAGAAGCGACACTATTTTTGCACACTTCAGTTTACAAAATCCTATAAATTTTCCATTCAAACAGGGGGTCACTGTACACTTGTCCTATAAGAAATATTTCTATTTCCGGCCCTGCCCGTGAGTCAGCTATCGTTTAACTGTAAACCTTCTATTATCCCCTCTCCCTCTGACACAATTCATCCCGAAAAGCCGAAGCTCGAAGTCATTTAGAACATTTTAGCAGACGACGTATAGGATGATTTATCCTATTTTTGATTTTGGGGTAATTCGGAATGTGTTAGGAGTTTTGGGGTAATATAGTGTTCCGCCGTTTGCCGTTAAGGCTGGCGAAGCTGGGTAAACCTAATCCAAGGGGTGCTTATTTGCGAAAAAAAACGTCTCGCTGAAAGAAAAATTCTCTCTCCTCTCCGGGCTTGAAGGAGAGAGTAATGGAGTGGAAACCCCCATACCTTAAGCGTTGCCTTTGTACCCCCACCTACGGCACCATAGTCCTCCCATCATCCCCAGCGGTTAGGTAGGGTCGTGCCGGACGAAATTGTAAAGGACGCTCCCTCTATCTCAAAAATAGAAGCTAGTTCTCATTCAAATAAAATGGCGCTACGCCGCAGCACTTAGCAATCGCCTACGGAAGGGTAGGGGCGTGCGCGAGGTAGACTGGGAGAGATATGGTGCCGCAGGTTGCCCATCATCATTCCAATCCATCTGACTCCCTTATCCCTGCTCCGGGCAGTCGCGAGTGACGTAGCTGAGCTGGATCCCAACAGCCTTTGGGAAGTACATTTTTGGGGGTATTACGCGGATTTCAAAAATGTCTGTCTTAGCAAAATGCGTGAAGTGGAATATTTTTCAATTGCATATTATAACGTATACATTTGCAAATTCTTAACACAGTAGACCTAAATGAATATATAACTTCTTAATTTTTGATTCTATAAATACACGCTAGAAAATGGTTTGAATTTCTTAACGGTTACTAGCGAGCCTCTAGTGCATTCTGGGTAAAAGGTGCTCTCTCCTATTGGTTGGTTAAGCTGCGTTCAGTGGGACTAAGCAGTTTTACCGGTCACGTAAATTCAAAATCTCGGTTACTTTCGCTGTCCGCACTGGTATAGCAGACTGATTTTGTTGACCAGTAGCTTGAATTTTGAATTTGAATGTTTTGATGCATTATCAGTTTTTCTTCCATTTCTTTTGGTGATAATACCCTTCTAGTCATTATTTAAATAGTATTCGAATATTATTCAAGCATAACAAGATGGATAAACCAGAAAATGATATAGCATTAAGGTAAAAACAAAGTTATTTCTTCGTTTTAATTTTTCTAAGCCAAGGCTTATGTCCCAATAATAAAAAATAAATGGTAATTTTTATTCTAGTTTGCAGTCTGGTCCCATTCCACAGCCTCTAAGAGAAGTTACCAATGATTTTAATTTACCCAGGGGGAACTGGACAAAGCAGCTGAAGGCTGTTCCGAATACTTTTAATGATACCATTATTCACGAACATCATACCCGTAGAAAGAGCCAGAAACACAAGACCAAAGGGTATAGAATGTTCAAAGCAAAGAGAGTGACAAATGTTTTATTGTCTCACGAGAAATCTAAGAATGTGGTGCATGTTAAATCCCGAGTGCATGCATCTTACAAAATTCAGAAAATTTATAACATTCATATTGTTATGCATTCAGTACTTGGCGAAGTCCTTAAAGGTATTTGCGAGTGCAAGTCTGGTCAATGTGGGGTATGCTGCCACGTGGCTGCCACCTTATGGTTTTTGGTAGATTGCAAAATGGAAGGAGCAAAGTTTATTCCCAATGATCTTTCTCCAACGGAAATAGCCCAAAAATGGGGAAAGTTGAATGTGAGAAAGAACCTTTCAACAACCAAATTTAGCATTTTGAATTTTTTGAAGCATAACCCAGATAAAAATGTTCTAAGAGTAGAAGGCCAAGGAAACTCTGCATATCCAGCTATTCATAGATAGTTCAACAAGTGACACCTCTTGAAGATCAAAAACAAATTCAGCGGCTATCCGAGGACTTTAAATATCTTCAAAAGCGTCCAATGTGGCAATCGATTTTGAATGAGCGTAAACATGCACCATTGAATTACACACCAATTAGTTACTATAATGCAGAAATTCAATCTGAGTAGCCAACATATGAAATCTTACGAATCTCGCTTCCAACTAAAGAAATTCAAGTCCATAACAAGGAAACAGAGTTTCCAGAGTCACTTATAGTCTCATTAGATGAAGCAAACGAGATAGAAGAGAAAACGAGAGACCAAGCCAACTCGCAGCTATGGAGAGCTGAGAGAAGAGAAAGATTGACTGCGTCACATTTTGGACAAATAGTTAAGAGAAAGGCTAAAGTGACCAAACAGTTAATAAATACTCTTAAAGGTGGAACAGACATTAGCAGAATGAAATATGTCAGGGAAGGAATAGAGAACGAAGAACTTGCGAAAAAGAAGTACATCATCCTGAAAAATAGTAAAGTACACATTTACAAAGTGGGGCTAGTGATAAACCCAGGTTTTCCCATCTTGGGAGCCACTCCCGATGGATTAGTTTATGATGAAACGATTGGAGAATTTGGACTTTAGAGATAAAAACGCTCTCTAAGGCTAAAGAACTTGGAGTTTCGATTGAAGAAGCTCTAACTAGAAAAGAATTGAAATTGAATATTTGCCTGAAGAGAGATGGGAGCGGAAATGTGTCACTGAACACCAATCATAATTATTACTATCAAGTACAAGGCCAATTAGGTGTAAGTGGATTATCTTGGTGTGATTTTTTTGTTGATTCTGGGAAAGATCACTTTTGTGAAAGAGTTTTATTTGACCCAGTTCTTTTCATTGAGACTATGATGCCAAAATTAGATAAATTTTACTTCTGTGATTATTTAGTGCAATAAAAATGTTCCTATTTTTAATTTTACACAAAATTAAAATTACATTAATTTCCAATTATGATAGGAAAATTAGCTGATTTAATGTTTGTGATTTACCGATTTTCAATGCAATAAAAATGTTCCTATTTTTTAATTTTAATTTGATAAAAAATTAAAATTGTATTAATGTCAAGTTATGATAGAAAAATGGGGTCAATTTAATTTTTGTGTTTTCCAATGCAATAAAAATTAATCAAAAATGTCTTGATTAGAATCAAGTCCTAAAAAGTATCGATAAGACTGAGCTTATCACTTGACTGAAGGATCAGATATTAACACCCTCAAGTACCTACAAGCACCCTCAAGTACCCACAAGTACCCTCAAGTACCCACAAGTACCTACAAACACCCACAAGTACCTACAAACACCCTCAAGTACCCACAAGTACCCTCAAACACCCACAAGTACCTACAAACACCCACAAGTACCTACAAACACCCACAAGTACCTACAAGCACCCACAAGTACCTACAAGCACCCACAAGTACCTACAAGTACCTACAAACACGCACAAGTACCTACAAACACCCACAAGTACCTACAAACACGCACAAGTACCTACAAACACGCACAAGTACCTACAAACACGCACAAGTACCTACAAACACGCACAAGTACCTACAAACACCCACAAGTACCTACAAACACCCACAAGTACCTACAAACACCCACAAGTACCTACAAACACCCACAAGTACCTACAAACACCCACAAGTACCTACAAACACCCACAAGTACCTACAAGCACCCACAAGTACCTACAAGCATCCACAAGTACCTATAAGCATCCACAAGTACCTACAAGCACCCACAAGTACCTACAAACACCCACAAGTACCTACAAACACCCACAAGTACCTACAAACACCCACAAGTACCCACAAGCACCCTCAAGTACCTACAAGCACCCTCAAGTACCCACAAGTACCCACAAGAACCTAAAAACACCCACAAGTACCTACAAGCACCCACAAGTACCTACAAGCACCCACAAGTACCTACAAACACCCACAAGTACCTACAAGCACCCACAAGTACCTACAAGCACCCACAAGTACCTACAAACACCCACAAGTACCTACAAGCACCCACAAGTACCTACAAGCACCCACAAGTACCTACAAACACCCACAAGCACCTACAAACACCCACAAGCACCTACAAGCACCCACAAGTACCTACAAACACCCACAAGTCGGTAATCTGGCTAATGACCAGTCGTCGGTAATCTGGCTTAATTACCAGCCGTCTGTAATCCGGCTTAATTGACAGCCGTCGGTAATCTACCTTAATTACCAGTCGTCGGTAATCTACCTTAATTACCAGTCGTCGGTAATCTACCTTAATTACCAGTCGTCGGTAATCTACCTTAATTACCAGTCGTCGGTAATCTACCTTAATTACCAGTCGTCGCAGCGGCCGCATCAACGTCACGACGGCAATATTAAAACCGTCTTATCACACTATCGATAGGCCATTCCAACCAAAAGGCAATAAGAAGAAACAATCGGATTATTATGAGGCAACTATACGTTAAAAAAGGCCAATATTGGTCACGCTGATATTTCCCAATAAAACAGTGTATAAATGCTAAAATATCGCAGATTGGGGCAATTTTTAAAATTTAAATTAAACATACTTAAAACTAATTTTTCTTAATAACAAGAAAAATGGTCCTAGATCATAGTGTAAAGTTTCATTTAAGATCGTTCCCAAAACTAACCAACGTATAGTTTTTCTAAATCACGAATAACCGATTTGTTTTTTTCCAAAAATTTCCCATGTTATTTCTATGGGAAAAATTCCTGTTTTTCATCAAAAGGTGTGATTAATTTTATGGAAATGAAAACCACCCTTAGCAACTTTATTTTTTATAAATGAGACTAATTAATGGATCTCTTTGAAATTTTAACCACATATTGAGGGCCCGAATTGTAGTTCTGTGGAATTTATTCAGAACAATTAATGCAATACAAAAAAAGTACATCCAAACAAAGAACCTTCCTTATACATTAAGAGCAGTATGAAGTCTTATCTAAGAGAGCTACCGCTCTCTCAGAATTGCTATTTTATTTTTGTACAAAATTTAATTTCATAAAACTTTAAAATTCTTCATCTCTCGCGGCTTGCTTTTCATTTCTGTTTAAAAATGGTTCATTTATGAAGTTTAACAGGTAACAACATACCAACCAAATTTTTTCTAAGCTTGAATGCATAGAATTAGGGAAGGTATACTTTAATATCCTAAAACTCTTTAGCTCCTTAATTACCCTCTCAATATGTATTCTAACTGTTGCGATATCTCTAGTACGTTGTTCTTCAGCCGCTGAAAGCTGTTTCTTGTCCCCTAGAAAAGGGGGAATGTTAAGTTACACACCTTTTGCCGCCAGTAGATCATGTGATAAAAAGCCCCTATCCGCCATAACAGAGTCGCCCTTTTCTAAAAGATCCAAGAGGCCACTGGTAGCAGTCAAATCCGTGTCACTTTCTCTGCCAAGAGCGAGAGGTGCGACAAACGATACAAATCCATTTGGTGTTGCCCCGATCAATCCTTTCGCTGTTGTATGTCGCTTGTAATTAGAGTATGCATCACATTGCGTGTTGTAATCAGCAGGTCTTTCAATGAAAAATTCCGTACAGTCTATTATTACACGAGTACTGGGGAATTTTTCTTTGAATTCATTTGGCATGTGTTCGTTGACAACATCACTCGAAGGCCAAATTGGAATAATGCTTAGCTTTCTATGTAACAAATCTAGCCATGTTGTCACATAGTTGCTAACTGTTGCGGCAGAAATTTGAAAACGAAATGCTAGATCTTTGTTTAGTAATCCAACTCGCAGTTTACAAAGCGTTAGAAACAACTGTTCTTTAAAATCTCACGACATTTTCCGGCCGCGAGATGATTCATTCCTGTCTGAGGATCTTGCATAACCTTTTCCATTGTTATATAATGATATTGTTGGCAATGATGGCTCAACTTGCCGATAAAGTACGTTAAAGTCTTCTATACAAGAAAATCCTGTATAAAACCTCAGAACTTCTTTTTGGCTAGATATTTTAGCCAGACGAAACTTGTTTTTTCTTGCTTCCTCATTTCTATTCTTAGCTTCTTCCCTGAGTTGCAATATTTCCTGTTTATATTGATTATTTTCAACTTCCAAAATGTGAATTTTGTTGAGGGATTTCTTTACGTCTTCAACTAAGGTCTTCTCTTTACTTCGCAACATATCTATTTCCGTTATAAGGTGTTTAACTTGATTCCTTAAGTGTGAATGGTAGGTATGATCTAAAAATCAATGATTAATATAGCTTCATTTTTACTCGATTATGCCAATACTTACGTAAATGTAACTCCTTTAGCTCTTCGAATGGTGGCTATGCCTCAGTATTAGTATTTTTTGCTTTTAATGAGGACTCGACTTCAACTTCCCCTCCAATATTTTGTAAAAGTCCAGTAGGATCAACATCAAGTGGCACGATATTCGATATGAAAATAGTTCTCGTCTCGAGAGCTCAAAGTCACCAATATATATGGGAACTTTATCTTCATATTGTTTTTTCCCATTCCGGTTTAAATGTAACCCACAAACGTAACTATACTTCTTAGGTTCGAATCTTTTTCTTTTGGTAAACATTCCTGACACTTCTTTATCAAAACTCATTTGAACCCTAGCGATCCACTCTAGCCGAAGAGCATAGTCACTTGGGAATGTATAAAAGCCAATCTTTCTATCAAATAGGCGCGAAACACTTTGGCAGTCATTTACGCAACACCTCTTACTAACTTTCACACTCATTTTTAAGTTAAAACGTGATTTTTTTTGTTAAACGCGTTGGTTGTTATTAGTAATAAGTTCAAATAACACGACTTCTTAGCCCGTGCCTGTCCCTAAAAGCAATTTTAGGAGCTCTTGAGCAGACGAAATTATTAACCAATAAGAAGCGAGAAGCCTTAACGGATACATTTACGATCGAATGTTTCTCATAGATGTCGCCCCGTCGCTAGCAAAAAATTCATCCCCTATTTCCTTCCCCTTTTCCAAAGCACCTCCAAACATCCAATTCCCGGCCAGCTTGTTCTATTTATGTTTCCGTGTATGGTGCCCCGCTTTCCTTTAATGGTTTTGAAATCCTAGGCAAATGCAACTTGTCTTTGCTTGAGATTTTGAAAACCGTTTCTAAACGTAATCTGAAGAAACAATTAACTGACATCCATGGGTTTCTTCTCGATGTTAACTTTCTTCAGTCATGGGCTTATGGCAAATAGAGAGCTTTCAGTTGTTGGAGGTGCTAGGATTCCGTTCATGACGAAATTTACGCGGTCAAATTTATGGGTTGAATAATCATGATTCATGAATGCAGGTTACAGGGAGCCCACCGGTCCTACAATTCCCATAAAATCCTATATTTTTGAACCATTTTTATATTATCCTATAATTTCACGAAAGGTCCTATAATATCCTATTTTTGGCTTAGTCGAAGTTTTCTTATAGTTTACCATCAAATGTATCAAAATTTAGCTCTTTTACCGAGATCACATTTGAGTAGACACCGAAATTGCTTATCGCTCGCTTGGATTTTTTATATAGTATATTTTTATAAAGTTCCTCTGAATTTTCGAAGTAAAATCCAATTTGTTGTTAATTTTTTTCCCAAGATTTTTCTACATAGTTTAAGCCCCAAAATTGTATTATATAAGAACATTTTTAGTCCTATATTTTCCTATAAAAACACATTTGTTCTCCTATAAAATCCCATAATTTCGGGGAAAAATTCCCATTTTTCCTATAAGGAATTTAAATTTCTGAGTGGGCTCCTTGAGGTTAAAGCTGCACTCATATGGCTGCCAAAACTCGGGTTAGACTTACCAGGTATGACGTATAACTCACCTAAATGAAAGCTCTCTATAATGGAAAACAATGTTTTTTGTTCAAACTCTCATCAAATTAAAATCGTTCTACATTACCCCGCGAAAATGTGATTGAAATTAATATGGCGATAAACAATACAATTAACTGTAATCTAAATATCTAACTCTTCCAACTTTTCAGAATTTGCATCCCGAAATTGTTATGAAAGAGAAAGGGAAACGAGAGGCTGAGGGGTGGATCGAGAAAACGCCTGCGAAAAAAATTAAGAAGGTCAAACTGACCCATCCTGACCAGCTTTCCTATAAGAAAGCGGTTATCGATTTAATTTCGATGACTGGAATTCCTTTCAACATAGTGGAACAAAAAGGATATATTGAGTTTATTCAAGTCATCGCGCCGCACCTTACTGTACAGTCGCGTAGGACAGTAGTGAAAGATTTGGAGGGGGTAATTGAGGAGCTCAAACCAAAAATTAAAGTAAGGATTGTTTTATCTATAGCGTCTGTGCTGTAGAAGCCCGTGTTGGTGTCTCCACCAAGGTAAACTAATTGCATTCAAATGATCCTATTTAAGAACATCCTAAGCAAGGTCGTAAGGAAGACCTTGCATCTGACCCTGGACTTGTGGAGTTCCCGAAATCGCCAGTCGGTAATGGGTGTACGGGGTCAATTTATTGACCAAAACTGGGAATTCAAAAACCTCTTAATAAGTTTCTGCCATTTCCCTGGCAAACATACGGCTGAAGCCATATTGGCAAAATTGAGGGACGCTTTGGCAGAGATCGGAGTTGAAGAATGTCAGGTAAAAATGAAGTGGGATATTTTGTGGGTGCTGAGCACATGATTAATTTTTTCTAACACGCGGCTTTCCCTGCTGCTATCTGACAACCCGGGGGGGATGAATTGGTCGTTATTTTGCATTATCGAACAAGACTATCATGACTGATGTAAACGTAACTTTCAGATATCGTGCGTATGTGCCGACAATGCGGCAAATGTGGTCAAGGCACTCAATATGCAGAATGTTTTCCGTGACGAATGGTGGCTAAATTTAGAAAATAAAAGCAGTGAATCAGAAACAGATTCTGATAACAAACTCGACATAGGTAAACAAAAACTGGCATTTTTATTCAATTGGTTTATATGTAACCAAAAGGTGAGCCACCGAGACTTGCGGTATTCTCTTTGTTTGATGCTAGCTCCGCGGCGGGCCGGTGAATATTTTTACCCAGCAAGTCTTTTGTGGCGCCCTTTAATCATAATAATTTTGCACCGCTAATAGATATTTCACGTTGTGCACATTTTATTTTTATCCCAGCCTGGAATCCGTTGGCGACAATTTTCGGCGCGGAAGATTCGGATTCTGAAGAGGAAGAGGAAGACCAAACGCTAAACGCGACGTTGGATGACGACGGTTGGGAGAGAAAAGGGTGCATAGCGCACTCCCTGCAATTAGTTGTAAACGATGCCATTCAGGCGAATAACAGCTCGAAAGAGCTACGTGAAAATATCCAAAACTGGATAAACTTTTTTCGCAAATCGCCAAAATGGACAGAGGAGTTAAAATCAAGAAGTGGCGGCATTGACTTAAAAATGATAGGGGGTGTTCGCTGGAGCGCTGTTTTTCTGGGATTGGAACGATTCACGAAGGTAAGTTTATTTTAAGGGTCCATATTTTCTAGAAAGAACTTCTGAATGTTTTTTGTCTAACTTCAATTTGAAAAATTAGACAAGCAAGTTCTCATAGAGAATATTTTCAACAATAGACAAATATATTCCAGGATAATATGTTGGAAGCCATGATTTACGCTTTGAATAAAGCCAAAAAAGACCCCAAAAGTCCAGCCAAAATAGACTTTCCTTTGCCAACGGAAGAGGACGTAGAGGACGCAAAGGAACTCCTCGAGATTCTGAGACCTTTAAAGGTCGCAACTGACTGCTTTCAGAAGAGTGGTCCACTATCTTCTAGCGTCATAGGGGCTCTTTTGACGGTTTTCCAGGACGTTTTCAGGGTGGAAACGAAAAAATTGAACGATTTAAAGATCGGAGTCCTGGAAAACCTCCAAAAACGGTTTTCTTCAACGTTGGAGGACCCATTTTACGTAATGGCCTCTCTCCTCGATCCAACCCAGAAAAACATATTTTTTGAGAGTGAGTATCATTATCCATATGAACATGTTTATTATGAATATCGAACATCATTAGGCAGAGATCAGATCTTATTATGGTAAAATTTTGATTTGTTGCTTTTCCAACTTTGAAGAATTAAATTTTGCTAAAAATTATATTCAATTTGATTCACTTTGATTATAGATACGTCAATAATACAATTCCATGTTCATAATTAACATTAATAAAATAAATTTACGACATGGATGTAAGTCATGTTTATACTAATATTTCAAATCTTAAGGTTCTTATACACAACCAGAATGGAAACATTTGTATCCCAACTTCAAGTGCGTAACAAAAGCACGCGCACATGTTGTAATTAGAGAGAGTGTAATCCTCGAAGCGGCGCAGGATCCTCCCCAAAGGTTTGACCTAGAACCAAAGGCATACTCGCCCTTTAATAGGTTGGACCTTGAAGCCACCGTGCCTTGCAATGAACGGAGTCCAATGGGAGAATTGGAAAAATACCTTACGCAGCCAAGATGTCTACAGGCTGACATTGCCTTAGACTATTGGAGAGTCCATGAGGAAGAATTTCCAACGCTTGCTATTCTGGCGAGAAGATTCTTGGCGGTGCCGCCAGCGTCTGCGGATGTTGAACGAATGTTCTCAATCGCAGGTTTCTTAATGCGCGCCAGAAGAAGCTGCCTTACCATAACATTCTAAACACGTAGCAGACATTCTTATGTACCGAGAATATAACGGGAAATAAAAGTTGTGCAATTGTTTGAAAATATCGTGATTTCCTTTTTTTACGTTTTTCCATTGGATAATACCATAAGTTTATCATGCCTCTAAGTAGAGAAATGGCTGCTACTCCTATGGCAATAGTGTTTTCTGGCTCCCTTTAATGAAACCCTATACTCTCTCCGTATCATTTATCACCTCAACTTCAATACAAAATTATACGCCTAGCCTAGCGTTTCTTTTATCCCTTTAAGAATGTTTCAGGACTGAAACCGCCTCTATCTCACGAGAGAGAGAGAGGGATTTTGGGGTTGCTTAAGTAAAATTCGTTCCCCCCCTCCAATGCCTGCCTATACGAAACGTAAAAATCTCCTTTATTCCATGGGACCAATTTTGTAATCGTCTCGACCGCTTGGTGGCTGCACCGCGACAGAAATTTCAAAGTTTTCTCTCTTCGGATCTTAGCGCTATACGAGTTCTGACGTCACAGTAGCCTGCAGATGATGCCCAGTTGTAACCCATATTTGTGTACTTAGAGGCATGATAAACTTATGATAATACCAAAAGTAATCCATTACCCTTTAGCTAATTAGTTTTGCAACAATACACGGCTTTATAATTATCAATACGCCTTTCTTATGTACCAAGAATACAACATAAAATAAAAATAGTGCAATTGTTTGAAAATATTGTGATTTCGTTTTGTACGTTTTTCCATTGGATAATACCAAAAGTAATCCATTACCCTTTAGCTAATTAGCTTTGCAACCATCCACGGATTTATTATTATCAATACGCCTTAAAATGATACTGCAAGAGGTAAGGGTCGGGGTGGGCGGTATATACGTATAATCGGTTACACACTTTACACAATCTCATTCTCGATGACGCCTCAGTTAAGCAATAGACTTGTGCCTTTAGAAAGGGGTGTAGCCGGTGTATCTCTCTATAAGACGTGATACTGTACACGCCCAGTAGGGGGATGACACTGAGCTAAGAGATAGAAGGGTATAACGTTTCCATACTTACACTACTCTAGAGTAATTTCTTTCCCATACATGACAACGTCATTACCATGTATAAAGAATGCGCGTGAGGAAATTTGTTTTCGCGCTATAAGATAGCATCTCAAGTGAATTATTCATCTATTAAAGCACGCCCCTATCCTACCCTTAATTTTTCAAAGTGCGCTCGCTTTTAAAATAGTGATAAATCGGAGTTTGCTAATTGGCATTTGGCAGTTATTTATAAATATAATTTCTTCTACGATCAAAATAGGGTGTCAGGCTTGGCGTGATAAGTTTAGTAATTTGAAAAAATCAATAGATTTTACAGAAAGCGTTTTAATATTATGTTATGGATCTAATTTGTTTGAGCATTTCATTCTAAATTTAATGGTAACACTTGCATGTGACTATATCGTTCTGTTTCGTTACTTGTTCAATTTATCGACAGAAAGTTCAATTGCATAATTTTTAAAGAGTGATGAAAATTCCAAACATTTCATGGATGGTAAGTACAATGGTGAATTTAGCATTTCTTGACCCATTTGCAATTTAATGGTAACTTTTTTTGCAACTGTATCGTTCTTTATCGTTACTTTTACAATTTATCGCCAGAAAGTTCCAAAGGAAAATTTCCAAAGAATGGTGAAAATTCCAAAAATTTCACGGATGGTAAGTACAATGTTAAATTTACCATTTCATGACCCATTTACTTAAATGTTACGACTAGGATAATATTTGAATAGCTTTTCATCATATTTTCAATACACAGATGAACAATCTGCAGAGGAAGAGGATAGTTTTGGAAATAACACCGATGGTAAGTATAAAAATAAATAAGCGTTTCTTGGCCCATTTTTTCCATAGAGCCAAACAAATGCTTTTATCTTTTCATATTTCAACACCTTTCTCTTTGACTAAATGATCTGTATTCCTTAGCAAATTCCGAAGGGGAAAATTTAAGTGAAGGAAAGTTGCGAATTTCCGCGGATGGTAAGTTCAAAGGCTAAATTAGCATTTCTTGACTTTTTTGGAAGGGTCTTATTAAACGCAAAGACTTTGTAAAGAGTTGTATGTCTTTGTTTCATTTTATATAAAATTTACTTAGCTCAACACGAAAATGTCCATATTAATGATCTTTAGTATAAATTTCATTTCAAATGGTGGAAATATAGTACAAAGGGCCGACTCTTTTAAAAATAGAAAGTTATTTGTTAATAGATCAAGGATTAAAATAATACTTGACATTTTCGTTAATTTTGAATTCGTTTTCATATTAAGTCTATGCAGCAAAGATATTTGAAGAAGCCCGAGAAAAATAATTTTTTGTTGAGAAATTTTCCATCTTGAAAGTTTTTTTCGAAATTGAGTTTCACTTACAAAGATAATACAGCAACTTTGTTTATAACGGTTTTTAATGATATCAATCAGGTAACTGATTGTGAAGTAGTATATAACGGTAGGTGTTCCTGATTTTAACATTAATCTCAACTATACAGGGTGTTTCTGGAAAGTCTGGCACAAATTAACAGGCATGTTCCTTGGGTCAAAAGGAGTCCGAAAGGTCCTATGACGTTTTGGGGTAAAGCGCTCCGTTGCGACGTTATGGGCTCTCAAAAGTAGGCCGAAAAACAAGGAGATTTTGCAGGATTATAGCACAAGTATTGTGGTTTTGACCCAATTGTTTTCGATTATTGAGCATAAGGCAATGATCGAAATAAGTTCAAAGCTTAGTGGAAGACCGTGAACGTGTTAAACGGCCAAAAGCGTTAATCCCTTTGTTTTTATTAATGATTGTAATTAAAGGTAAGGAAAGTAGCTCAGATATCGGTTACTTGTTTGTTCAGTTGTACCGGTAACTGACCAGTCTTTTATTCTTTATTTCAATTAGACGCATTACATTTACAATAATTCGAATCGAACCCCATTACTTTTACAATAATTCGAATCGAACCCCGTTACTTTTACAATAATTTGAATCGAACCCCATTTCTTTTACAATAATTCGAATGAGACCCAATTACATTGTTCTACAAAAATTGTTCAAAATGGGCACCATCAACGTTTAATCAAACTTGCGTGCGTCGTTTGAAAGATTCACGAACACGTTCGAAGATTCCTGGCGTGTTACGGATGCTACCACATCCATCAATTATCCTTTGTCGTAAATCTTCGACATCGCGAACTTCACTTCAGTATACCAAGTCCTTGAGATGGCCCCAAAGAAAAAAATCGCATGGGTTGAGATCGGGAGATCTTGCTGGCCACGCAACAGTTCCGCCTTACATACAGTTCCGCCTTATATTAAAAACACTATTTCCGTTTAAAAACAATTTAATAAGGGTCAATTAACACCTAAAGGTGTGTCTACGTACCAGTGAATCACCATTTCCTTAAAAAATACCTTAAAAGAATCAACTAGCACCTTTTTACGGAGAAAACACCATCTCAGTTAAAAAACACTCCAAAAAGAGTGTATAAACACCTCAAGGTATTTCCGAACACCCATGAAACACCTTTTTTTCTAACAGTGTAGAGAGAAAGGGACTTTAGACTGAAATTGTAGGACAGAGATTCTCTGCATGTAAGACCAAAATGAATTATAAAAACTATATTGCATACAATCCAGCCAAAGGTGTTAAAGGCTCTAGCATATATATATATATATATATATATATATATATAGTTGACTTATATACGGTTGCATGGTAGACGACGCGTTGCCGGTTCCACCAGCGGAAACCGCTTCGGTGGGCGTCGAGTCGCCTTTGGTAGTGGTGACACCCCCACCACCACCATCATCCAGACCACCACCCCCACCACCACCATCATCCTCACCACCACCACCACCATCAACAACCGCACCACAAGATGGTGGAACCATGGAGACGTCACTGTAAATATTTTGTAAGTACTAAGCCACTTTTAAAAAAGTTAACACTTTTATTAAATTGGGGGACAGGAAAAGAAGTTACATTTGGGTTTTATTTTTTTCATGAATCTCTTGAAAGCCTTAAGTCTTAAATACGTTTACAACCTCAATTCTTTTCCAGAGTTTCAATTAAAATTTTCATTGAAGATAATTAATATATATTTCTTATATCTTTTGTAGCATCATCACCATATTAATCTTCATTTAATTTTTTATGTCATAATTTGTTTTCAATAAAAATTTCATTTAACCAAATAAATTAATTTCATCCATAATTATGCCATTCTTTTTAATTAACTTATATTCCATTCTTATTAATCCATTTTATTAAATTTTTATTTCTATTAACATAAGAAATGGTTTTCGAGCCTTTTTTATCCTTTGAACCTGAGAAATGCTTTCCGAGCCATTTCGTTATACCTTAAAGCATAGCGCGGCTCCAGTGAATCCCCTACAAATTGGCTTTCCTTACGAACCCAAGTTTTGGCTGGGCTAAGTTCAGGAGGAAAGTCGCCTTGTAGGGGATCCACTGGAGCACCGCTATGCTTAAAACTTAAGGAAGTATTAATGGTCCGTTTAAATCAATCCATTTTAATAAATTTTATCCCTTTAACTGAAGAAAAGGTTTACCAGTCATTTCACTACCCCTTGAACATAGGAAATGGTTTGAAAAAAATAAAGTAACTTTTCCATCCTTATTCCATTCTTTTTGATTCACAACCATTTAGTTTTAAAGTTATCTAAAAAATGGTTGATCCGTTATTTCGTTGGCCCTTTAAAGTTACAAATATATTTCATAAAGACATTTTGTTATCCCTTTAACTCCTATTAACACAAATAAACAATTTATACTAATACGAATGTATCATTAATTGCTGTAAACAAATATTAATAAATTAAACAATTTCTTTATCAACTTGCGTTAAACAATTTCTTTATGAACTTGCGTTAAACAATTTCTTTATGAACTTGCGTTAAACAATTTCTTTATGAACTTGCGTTAAACAATTTCTTTATGAACTTGCGTTAAACAATTTCTTTATGAACTTGCGTTAAACAATTTCTTTATGAACTTGCGTTAAACAATTTCTTTATGAACTTGCGTTAAACAATTTCTTTATGAACTTGCGTTAAACAATTTCTTTATCAACTTGCGTTAAACAATTTCTTTATCAACTTGCGTTAAACAATTTTATCATAACTCTATCAAATTTCGTCGAATTTTAAAGTAAATATATGTTGTGGTTTCAAATAAACAAACCCCACTAGATGCTCCCAGAGTCGAAAAGGTGTAGCTAACTGGCCTGCTAAGCTCAGTAAAATTATTTCCTAAATTATCATGTTTTTTTTAAAAGATCCAAAACTTAATTTCCTGATTTTAAAGTAAATATCTGCCTTTCTAAATTTTTGAACCCCTCAAAACATTAGACAATGCGTGAGGCTAGCTTTACGCTTAGGGGTGAGGGATATTAAACAATATACTAATTTGCATTACCGAAGGCGGAGTAGGATATCCATGGACACTTTTCTAATGTTATTTGTTACTTATGGTTTCTTTTCTACCTTAATTAGACAGGTAATTAATTGAAAATTAGTAATTGTAATTAGTTTGAAATATAAATGCCCAATTTCTAATTGAATTTAATTAGCCTGTATGCCTAATTGATAATTAAGTCATAATTAGCCTGTATGCCTAATTGCTAATTAAGTCATAATTAGCCTGTATGCCTAATTGCTAATTAAGTCATAATTAGCCTGTATGCCTAATTGCTAATTAAGTCATAATTATCCAATTGCTAATTCCAATTCAATTAGTTGCCAGTTAATTAGCACAGCTTTGCTTTGTTTGGTGCCAGGGTTTTGTCATCGTGTGATTTAATCAATAGTTTATTCTACCAGCTATTTCACAAACAATTTATCTTCATAGCAGTTATCATTGGCCCCTGGTGAGAATTAAAACGAACCCTTACCCTACACGGCCAATTGGTCTTTTAACTACAACAACCAGCTGAAACTGCTGTCTTGAATTTTCGACCGATACTTACAAAAATCAATGAATTTATAAATTATCGGCTAAAACCTAAATTTAAATTCTTTTGAAATAAATTATAATTAAGTTTAACTTACGAAAAAAATAGAATTAGACCTAATTAGCCCCTTCTTTTATATGAAAAGTGAAAAAACTTCCCTTCAGGCTTAAGCTCAAGCATAGGCAGCAGACGACATATTGTCTAAACAAAAAATTGGCTATAGCTGTAAATATGTCCTAAGTACCGTATTACGTACAGCCGAAAACTACTATTGCTAAGACCGAGGCTTAGCAATCAATAAATGAAATTTAATTCGTAAATTATTAATTAAATCGTACCCTTAAATTTTTTTGTATTGAATCAAAATAAAGTATTACTTACAAAAAATATTAAAATCAGATCTTTCAAAGCTCAACAACGTTCTCAAAGTTCAAAACTAATCTTTAAGGTGACAAAGCGCGGCCATCGCCCAAAAGGTTTAGTTTCTCCCTCTATACATAGTTTGCAAACCTACGTCATAAATGACGTAGCCACAACAACGTAAGTCAAAGTATGATGATTAAAAAACATGAAAATTAGCACTTAAACTTAATTTTTCTCAAAAACCTTAAAAATGGTCCTAGAAAAAGGTTTATATTTTGATATAAAACCGTTCCCAAACGTAACAAACGTATATTTCATTGCAAAGGGTTTGCGACAAAATGGGTAAAATGAAGAAAAACTCCCATGTTATTTCTATGGGAAAATTTTAACGTTTTCACCAAAAACACTGACTAATTTTATGCAAATGAAAACCACCCTTAGCAACTTTATTTTTTATACAATAAACTAATGGTTGGATCTTTTTGAAATTTTAACCACATATTGAGGGCCCGAATTGTAGTTCTGTGGAATATTTTCAAGGCAGTTAATACGATACAAAAAAAGTTACATCCAATCAAAAAACCATCCTTATACATTAAAGTCAGTATGAAGTCTTATCTAAGAGAGCTATCGCTCTCCTAGAATTAGAAAAGGAAAGCGTAATTTCTTTAATACTTTCAGAAGTGAGATGAGACTAGAAGTGAAGAGCTCTAGCATTGGTAATAGATGCCGCTTCAATCGCGCCTAAACTAGAGAGAAAAAAATTGGTCGAGTTCCAAAAAAATTTCTCACCCCCTTCCCCTCAACCTAAAGTGGCGGAACACGGACACGGGTGCTTGAATCTAGTTCGGACGTCTACCACCCCGAGCGTCTCACGTTTTGGAGGGGAAATTCTGAAACCGCCACCAGAGGGCCAACCGTTGGTGTGTAATGAAGAATACTCACTTTCGCCGAGTGAAGAATTTGGTTAGCTCAGTACCTCTAGTCTCATCTCACTTCCGATACATTTAAACAAAAAGTAATGGAAAGAAACGGAGAAAACTCACCGACTATGCAAAACAAAATAAAAATAAGAAATAAAAAACATACTTGCTATGCAAATGGAAATATTTAAAAATTAAATAAAATGGTTATTTTATCAAACTATGCATAGATTATAAAAATAACGGAAATAAACTGGAAAATCTTACCTCCTATGAAAAACCCAATGTTTAAAGATAGAATAAAACTGAAAATGCTATCAAACTGGGCATATTGTGAGAATCCTTACCAGCTATACAATACAAAATAGTAAAGAAAACGAAACTGTTATCAAACAATGTAAATATATTAATTAAAAACTCGAAATTAACAGAAATATCTTACGGACTATGCAAAACAAAATATTTAGAGATACAATTAGACGAAAATGTTATAAAAGTGTTAGTAATATTAAATTTGAACTCGAAATAAACAGACAATTCTTACTGACTATGCAAAACAAAAGTTTTAAAGACAAAATTAAACAGGACTGTTATCAAACTATGGAAATTTTAAATAAAATCAGAGATAGATTTAATTTTAGAAGTTGGGACAGAGTAATGTGGGCGCGCGTCGAAGTCCCGGACTACTTCCCCGACAATGAAGGGGGGGGGTATGAAAGAAGAGGCGGGTAATAGCGACAGAGGTAAAAAGAAATTGAGTTTTTTGGCCGTCCCCGTCAGCAACGTCAACAAAACGTAGTTTAAATGAGCCAATTAGATAATTAAAACTTTTCGTTACGTTTTGGAGGTAGAGGCTCTATACTGCACAATGAGTCGGGCAGAAGTAAAAACTAACCGTTCTCCATTCCTACTTCTAAAATTAAACCACCCCCTAAAAAAACTTCAAGTAAACAGAAATTTCTTACTGACTATGCAAAAGAAAATGTTTAAATATAAAATATGATGGATTATATTTTCAAACTAGGCATATGAATAAAAAATAATTGAAATAAAATGAAAAATTTTACCGTCTATTCAAAGCAAAATTCCAAAAGATGAAATAAAACGAATTTGTTATCAAACTATATGAAAATTGAATAAAATCTAGAAATTGAAAAAAAAGAGAGTTCTTACTGACTATGCAAAAAAATGTTTAAAAATAAAAAAACGGGAAGTTATCAAGCTTAGAATAGTATAAATTATAAAAAATCTTACTAAATTGAAATATCTTACCGGCTATGCAAAACAAAATGTTTAAAGGAAAATAAAACGGTACTGATATCACACTAAGCATAAAGGTAATAAATAAAAACTAGAAATAAACAGAAAAATATTACGTGCTATGCAAAACAAAACGTTTGAAGATAAAGTAAAACGGAACTGTTAGGAAACTTCGCATAAAGGTAATAATTAAAAACTAGAAATAAACAGAAAACGTTTACCTGCTGTTTAAACAAAATAAAAAGGAAGATGTTTGCAAGCTAAGAATAAAATAAATAAAAATAATTGGAATGAAAACGAAAAATCTTACGTTCTATGCAAAAGAAAATGTTTAAAGAATAAAACTAATGTGTGATCAAACTATGAAAATATTAAATAAAAACTTTAAATAAAAAAATCTTACGAACTATGACAAAAAACATTATAATAAGACGAAGTAAAAAGAAACGGTTATCTCACTATAGAAATATTATATAAAAAGTAGAAATAAACAAAACATCTTACTGACTACGCAAAACAAAATGTAATAGATGAAATAAAACAAAACTGTTAACTAACTATAGAGATATTAAAAAAAAACTAGATAGTAACAAAAAAATCTTACTG
This sequence comes from Phalangium opilio, assembly GCA_019434445.1. Lineage (NCBI taxonomy): Eukaryota > Metazoa > Arthropoda > Arachnida > Opiliones > Phalangiidae > Phalangium > Phalangium opilio. The sequence goes on along the minus strand of JAEQBA010004530.1, from coordinate 3,271 downwards.
ACTGCAAAACAAAATTTTTAAAGAAAAAAACGGAAATGTTATAAAACTATATAATTAAAAATAAATTTAAACAAACTGAAAAATCTCACTGTCTATGAAAATCAAGATTTTTAACGGTGAAATAAAACAGAAAATGCTATTAAACTATTGAATTTAAAAAAATCTAAATAAACTCAATAATCTTACTAGCTATGCAAAACAAAATGTTTAAAGATAATTAAAAGAGAAATGTTATCCAACTATAGACTGATTAAAAAAATCTAAACTAAAAATCTTACTGGCTATGAAAAGCAAAATCGTAAGAAAATGTTTAAAGATAAAAATAAACGGGAAATGCTATCAAACTGAGCGTAGTAGGATGGCATATTGAGGCAAAAAGTATTTTGTATTACTCCGTGTGGTTTCTAGTGTATACCACCCAACACTTTTTAACTATCGGTTTTCGTTCGCGTGTCACGATAGATTTTTAAGCCGAGGTAACATTTAAAAGTCTAAATTTAGTTTATTTAAAGCCATTAGGAATTTAAATTAATACTGCTAAATATCACTAATACTCCAACCGAACTAACTTCTAGGTGTCACAATCAGAGCGGCCTCCCAATGTACCCAATTGTTTTTGGTACTAGCACGCCACGCATATTAATTTTTTAATATTCTTATGGCTACTTACACGCTATAAAGTTACGAACCCTTACGAAAATACCCTGATCAAATATTGGGAATTTGATAAAAAAAATACCAAAAGATATAATAATTGATCAAACAAAATTTTCATAAGGCTTGTTGGATCTAATTTTGATCAATTTTGATAGTTTGATAGTTTTAAACTCGGCCAAGGTTAACTCTATCATATACTGATAAGAATCTACTTATAATGTATACTTTGATGGACTTTTAATAACATTTCCCTATATCGTATAAATATTTGATCTATATTTGATTTTATCTCGCCCTATCAAATTAAATTTTGTCCCTATTTGATCATATCTCACCCTACTAGATTAAACTTTATCCGTATTTGATAATATCTCTCTCAATGAAATTAAACTTTATCCGTATTTGATAATATCACAATACTTCCAACAAAATTTGACAATAACTAAATACTAATTTATTCCTCAAAGTTCGGAATTTTAAAAGATTGATAATTTTAAATGATGAATTAAAACATTATTATTCTTTGATGATGATTACAACGTGATAATTTTAACATTATAAATTATAACGTGATTATATTATTTTATTTAATTTTGCAGAATTAAAAAAACATTTTCAAATTCAGTTTGATTTCTATCACAATAATTCAGCACCATTTAGTAATTGTTTTTAAGTGCCCCTTCACATCCTGATAAGCAAAGAGATGAAACCCTTTCGTGCACGCAATTTCATCTAAATATTCTACAATTATAATATTATGAACCTATAGGAAATGGTTTTACAGAAAATGATTTAGTAACATAATGAACCTCGATGTTGTTATTTATCAAAGCACGGTATAAACTGATTTTAATTTGATCAAAACACAGTGTAAGCACTAATTAAAATTTGGACAAATTTCATCTAAACACTGTGTAAACAGTGATTATTCTGTGTTTGAAATGTAATCAAACCATTACAAAACCAAATTCAAACTTTGACAGAAACGTGAGGATTCGATAAAACATTGGTGAAGCTCTAATTGGAATTTTATCAAATTTATGATGCAACCGGAATTACAATTTCTTCAAATTTATGATGGAAGAAAGAAAACGAGACTATACACGTATATGTATACATGTATATGTTTACATAACTGATTCTGAATTCGTAAAACTTGCTTCAGGAATACGGGACTATCAAACATTGTGAAATTCTTCATTTCCAGGACGAGTTTAAAAATTATTCACCACTTCTACAAACTAATGTAAGACAATATTCACAGCTCCTTTTAGAGCCCGAGCTTTATACCGAACCGTCCTTGTCCCACAATTTTTCAACTATCAAAGCTGTCACTTTTACCAGTCCGCTTTTCAATAGCAATATCCATGAAATCGCGTGCTCTGCCTTTTTACGTGCATTACACTAAACATCAAAATTATAAAATAACTGGGTTTCAGCGCATAACCCCGTTTGTTATTACATAACCACACGGAGAAATAACTAAAATAAAATGAAAAATCTTACGGACTATGAAAATCAAAATTTTAAAACAAAAATTACAAACGAAACTGTTATATAACAATAGAAATATTAAATATCAGGGAGCCATATAAAAAATAGATGAAAGGAACCATCCTCTTATTCGCCAAGAAGTTTGGCCCGTCACTTCAAAACAATCGGTATCTCGCTGGTTCTCTTGAAAATGCCTTAAAACGCGACTTCAACTATGAGAGATAATTTTTTCCTTCTACTTTCAGTATGGCTCCGTATTTGTAGAAATAAAATTATAAATCTTACTCCCTTTACAAAAGCAACATTTAAAAATGAAAATAAAAGAATCCTGTCTTCAAATTAAACATACGATTAATAATGAAGGACTCGGAATAATCAAATACACAATTGAAATATTTCAATTAAACCGTAGAAGTTGTTTTGAACATGAATTATGGAAATATGATGGGTATACTTTAGAACTAATCACATCACAATGATTTAGGTAAGTTAAACGATAAAATTGAGTTAAACGATAAAATTGAGAGGCCATAACTGGCAAGGGGGAAGAGATAGTCTGACGTCACGCAGCCCATCTCTGGTTGTCATTTTTGCGCGTAGAATACCGTTTCAAACCGTTAGGGGGTATGAAACTCCAGTAAGAGATAGATGGGTGTGACATTTCAGGGTCATAACTGTTACCTCCTTATGTTTTAAACTGACATTGTGAAATTAAACCAATAATAAGCAGAACTTACCTTTGGTTCATGGCGCAATTTGTTTGATAGATAAAGAACACATTCAAATTAGAATTAAATCATAATTCATAATAAGATTAGACGAGAAACGTACCATCTTTTCGTAGCGAAAGGATAGAAAAACGTGTTTTAAGCTTAAACTAATAAATTATCGAAAAAAACCAGAGAAACTTACTAGATGTTTCATGTCGTGATTCTTCTTAGAGGAACAAAAAGAAATATGTTCTGATGAAGTCATTGTTTGAAATTGATCTGTTTCTATTCCGCTACAACTACCCCCTGTAGCTTAAAAAAACACTCAGAATGATTCTGTAGAAGTTCTAGAACGCGAAAATCTATGGTGCCACTCTCAGATAAAACTGATGTATCTTTTAGCATTTTGC
>JAEQBA010004529.1:20934-47803 GCA_019434445.1 Phalangium opilio | reverse complement strand
AAACTTCTTACAAATCCTGCAAACCGCGATAGTCGATTAGGATTCTTGCATATCAAGGTTATTCTATTTAATTTAAGCACTGTTTAAAGCAATGGAATACCGTACTTATGTTAATTGCGTTTCTTTTCCGCTTGTATTTTAATTTTTCAGTAATCCAAATATCTCGCCACCAAGAACGAGGAACAATGGCACCAAATTAATTCACTGGCCGAAATTTAATTCAAATCGCGAGGTTCTCATTTTGGGAACCGCAATCGGACGCGAACATTTCGACACATGGACTCCAAAAGATGCACATTTTTGGAGAATTTCCCGACGTTTGAAAGAAGCCGCAGGAAGAATAGGTGCCCGACAAGACTCTAATGATAATAATAATAATAGCCCTGTATATATCATTGTATTTTAAGATAAAAAACTCCATCGCGGTTACTTCCAAGTGATATTGGTTAAGGGGATATAAAGACCCCTAATTTTGAGTTGATCAACTAATTAACCGTAGATAATTAGATACTCTTACATACGCTAACCGTGGCGCTAGTTACCTATAATACCGATGGCCTTCTACGCTTCTTGTTAAACTGTACCAGATATGTTTCCAATCTCTTATACTCCCTTTAATTCTCATTATATTCTCCTTTTAATTCTCATTATATTCTCCTTTAATTCTCATTATATCATTGTCTATTCAACCAGTAATACCATACCACCAACTTAATCAATCCCACAATACCTTGCGAGTCGAGGAGGGAATTTCAATGTATATACTAAAATATTTGGTTTTTTTTTTGGTATTTTTGTCTTTCATTTTCCAATTTACTTAAATCTAAGTGGTCATTCGTAAAACACTCTAAACATAAAATTACGATCCTAGAGTCAAAGTATCACAGTAAATTTTTTAAACTCAAAATAGCCACTGAACATGGGTCCTACCACCATTTTTGCCACACGAAATAAAAACAAGTTTTCTTTTTTAATGTAGAGTTAATTATTTTATTTTTCTGGCGTTTACCTTCGATTAGAATTTATATTTCTGTTGTTTAACCTCGATGAACTAAAAGCGTAAAAAAACAGACAAGTTCATTCTTCTTAACCTTCTTAAACATAATTTTGATAGTCATTATTTACTATTTATGTTCGTAACACTGCGACGAAAACATTCACAGGATGGGCATCTACTACAAATTTACCATATCTAATTTACTAGAGATGCTAGGCCTAGTTAAATAATGCGTTAAACTTTTAATTAAAATTCAAAAATCATATTTTCAATTCTTAATTTCAATGGCAAATTATCCGTAACAAGTTTTAATGCCATGTCTAAGGCCCGGTCGTAATGAGACTAAAAACCTTGAAATCTTCAAGGAATAGTAACAAACAAGAACATTTAGAGAGGGTTAATCTCAGATACCTGATTCATTCGATCTCAGGGCGTCCGATCGGTAGGGGTTATCGAAATGGGTTTTCTTCAAGCGGTATGGTTTGCTGTTTATATTATATACTTCATAACAATCGTACCATTACCAATATGGTGTCAAATTAGTTTTGAAAGTGATATAGTTAAAACTTCAAACGGTTACATTAGAGGCAAAACGCTTGATATAAATTCGATAGGAAAAAAGGTATTATCGTTTCGCGGCATACCGTATGGTAAAGCTCCGATTGGTAACCTACGTTTCAAACACCCATTACCGGCGACCCATGGGACGAAGTTCTAAATGCTACGGAATACGGTCCTACTTGTTATCAAAAGAACTTCTATTACTTCAAAAATCTACCGGGGTTTGACCGTTTGAACCCAAAGACGAAATTCAGTGAAGATTGCTTAACCCTAAATGTTTTCGTGCCTGTGCCATATCCAAAGACAAGCGCCGTTATGGTATTTGTTCACGGTGGAGGATTTGCAATTGGCGGTACATCGGGTGTTATGTACGATGGACAGTACCTCGCAGCCCAAGAGAATGTATTGTGGTTTCCATGAATTACAGGTAAGGTGACCTTCGTCACTACTTTTGAGTTGGTGAGATGTGATTGGCATTAGACCATGGAGGCTAGGCAAAAATTTAGATTCCTCATAGGAAAATAGGCTTTTATAGGAAAAAGTGGTTTTATGGGAAAATATAGGACATTTTTCAAAATGGTCATGTATTTTGGCTTAAACTAGGTAGAAAAATCTCAACAAAAAGATTGGTTTTTACTTTGAAAAGAGTATTCGGTGTGTAGTAAAATGTGATCTCGATAAAAGAGCAAAATTTTGGATAAATTTGATTCTAACTATACGAAAACTTCAACAAAGTCAAAAATATAGGATATTATAGGACCTTTCATGAAATTATAGGATAATATAGAACAGGTTCAAAAATATAGGATTTCTTTGGAATTATATAGCTGGGTTCCCTGTTAGACCCTTCGATTTAATTACTAACCACAATTTTCACAAATTATTCACGCAGAATAGCGTCGTTGGGGTTTCTTTACGTGAACCCCTGAAATGGACGCAATTGCGGTCTTATGGATCAGGTATTAGCCCTAAAATGGATCAATGAAAACATTGGAAACTTCGGCGGCAATCCCGAAGAAGTGACTCTATTTGGTCAGAGTGCCGGCGCAATTAGTATTGGATACCATTTGGTATCACCCCTTACTAAAGGATTATTCAACAAAGCCATACTTCAAAGTGGATCACCATTCCTTGAATGGATCTTACAGGACAAAGAAGAAAACGAAGAATTCGCGGTCGAAGTAAGTACTTCTTTTAAGCGAAAAATAACATATTTTCGCGAGTACTCGATTTTGAAAACAAGCTTCTTGTTAACCTTGAAAAGAGTGTGCGTGAGAAGTATTCTTAATTAGTCTGGTATACTGTTTTCCATTAAAACTGGATTCCTCTTTCAATTCAAGATCACACAAAGTAGTTTGCCTTTGCGATATGTTTAAACATATCTAATGTTCTTACAGACTGGCAAAAACCTGAACTGTCAACAGCACACGGATCCAAATTTCTTAGTGAAATGCTTAAAAACATCAACCCCGAAAAGCTCGTTAATAAGGAACCGAAACGAAGGCTGATGCCTTTCATCTTCAAGCCAGTAATCGATGGGAAATTTTTAGTGGAAGATCCACTTATCAGTGCCAAGAATGGAAATCATTTCAAAAACATAAGCATCATGATTGGTACCGTTCGTGATGAATCGACCTGGTTCTTGGCTCTATATCACCCACTGATTTTCTTGCCACTTGTGGACCGAATAGCTCCGTATCACAATGAAGTTATGGACGTCATGAGGTTTTACTTGCCAAATCAATGCGAATCTTTCTACAAATCGGTAGAGAATCTCTACACAGATTGGGACAATTACAACAAAACTCAAAGTAAGCATATAGCACTTTTCATTTTCAGACGTTAGGACTAAATAAAATCATTTCATAAATGATACCTCGGAATTACAACCTATTTTGCATTGTTGAACCTTCAATTAATCCAATTAAAAACCAAAATTACAGCGCAAATTTGAAAATAGCGGTGAAATGCATGAACGATTTCGTTTTCACATGCCCACAAAAACACTTCTCCGAATTCTACTCTTCAAATGGAACGATGTTTACGGATATCATTTCACGTATCGTTCACCTTCAATTGACTTTGTCAAATGGTTGGGAGTTCCTCATACTGAAGAATTGCGATACTTAATGGGAGAAGTCGCGGCTCAGAAGAAATTTTCCGAAAAAGAAAAACAATTTTCGTTTAGACTTACAAGATATTGGGCTAATTTTGCTCGAACCGGGTAAGTTCAAAGAAAAACCTTCACCCCCTTACCTCGACCGTTCTTAATCTAAAAATATTGATATTTCTATTTCAGAAATCCTAACTTGTCACCATCTACGGCGTCGAACAAAGCTTTGAAAATGATTCGTTGGCCGAAATTTAACTTGAATAGTGAAATTCTCGTATTAGAACCGCAGTCAAATGAAACCTTACGGTTAACGGATACCAAAGAGTGCACGTTTTGGAAAAATTACCCCCAAATCAGAGAAAACAGCAAGCAAAATAAGTGTTCAACAAAACTTAAGCTTAGAGGCTGATTTTGAAACATTTTATACACTAACTCCACCTTGAAGGAGAGAAGGATGGAGTTGAAATCTCCATACCTATAACGTTGCCTCCGTAGCCCCTGATACTGAAGTCCTCCCAGCATCCTCAGCGTTTAGGTAGGGTCGACAGTACGGAATCGTAAAGGACGCCCCCTCTGTCTTAAAAATCGAAGCTAGCTCTTATTCAAATACAATGGCGCTACGCGGCAGCACTTAACAATCGCCTACCGAGGGTAGGGGAGTGCGAGAGGTACACTAACAGCAAACTAATAAAGTGTATTACAAAATTTAAACACTGATTTGAATTGAAACATTTCCTACACTAACCTGTATTCGTTGTCATAAAAGAACACTATCAAAGATTTAATTACCTTTCTTGGCGTCGACTGCGATTGTAAACAAGTTAATTGATAAATAAAAACTTGAATATATCGTATATTTATTTGCTAAACTTTAGTAATGGTTTATTCCTCGCCTAGGGGAGAGACGTAATTGCGTCTTTATTCCTATCTTTACAGTTGTATTCTTGGCAAATACCAGCAGAACTTAGTCTCTCTCAGATTTCAAATAATTCAATCTAACACTGAATAGATGATTTAACTAGCCAATAAGGTTTGAGTTAACGATAGACTAGGAGTCAAATGTCTTCCGAATCCTATTAATAAACAACCCAAAACTTGATAACAAATTTACGAAATTCAAAGTTTTACCTAAAGGCGAAGTTTTTATTTTTGGTATTAGATAAAAAGGAGTAATATGACCTTCAAACTATCTTACTAAATAAAGGGATACTTAAAAGAAATTTGCTTAAATAAATATACTGATAACCCTAACTACCAAACTTTATAAAATAATAAAGCAACTGGAAAACATTAAATTTTGAGAGAAATTAAATCAGTTGGGTTGCCCCAATTTTTAAACTAATTTAGTACAGAACGATTGGCAATCAACGGCTACAATTTCTGTGTTAAATGTGTTTTAAGTAATCCTTTCAATGGTTGAATGACTCTCTACATGGCTGCCCCTGAAGGCTTAAACTATATAAAAAGTTATTTAACCCAACCTTGAATCTCAAATCATTAATCCGTGATAGGGTTTTCGTATTAACTAATATAAGGAAAGTATACTCTTTATACAAAATTAACAATAAAAGTTCGTTATAAAGTAAAAGGTATAGGCTGCAGTAGCAATATCTATTTCTTGAATTAGTTTCTGTCAAGGTTGAAAATGCCGTGGTAAGACGTGCCAAAGTTTCCTCACAACGTTGCATAACTTGGAGTCTTGTCAGTCCAAAATGTGGCAGCGGTTCGGGTTGCCGGCTTTCGTTCTGCTCGGGATTTTTCAAGTAGTACTTAATCGTGGTACTTGGCGGGTTTATGTCAAGCCAACGGTACCACCTTACGTTCCGCCAGTGTCATCGTGCATCTCACGAATCGAAGACGGGTACTTGAAGGGTTCAATTCTGTACAGTTCAACCGGAAAGCCTGTGGAGTCATACCGCGGTATACCCTACGCTGTACCACCACTTGGACGAATGAGATTCAAGAATGCAGTACCGTTTGGGCCATGGAACGGTTACTTAGACGCGACGAGTTACGGCAAATCATGCGAGCAAAAACCTTATGTTGTGTTTCGCGGAGTGCCGGGACTGGACAGATTCATCCCAACGACGGGTTTCAGCGAGGATTGTTTGACTTTGAACGTATTTGTTCCAAATCCAAGACCCATTAACGCCCCAGTTATGGTGTTCATACACGGTGGAGGATTCTCCATCGGTAGTACGTCAGTTGTATATTTCGATGGCTCGGAACTGGCCGGTGTTGAAAATGTCATTGTTGTTTCCATGAATTATAGGTGATGAGTGATGTTTAAGTTCGAAATAATTGTATTTATATTGCGCCCCTATTTCTAGGTTAGCGTCTCTGGGTTTCTTAAATTTGGACCATCCCGACGTTGACCCAAATTGCGGTTTAATGGACCAATTACTGGCATTGAAATGGGTTAAGAGGAATATTAAGAGATTCGGAGGAAATCCCAATGAGATTACGTTGTTCGGGAACAGTGCGGGGGCCATTAGTGTTGGATGGCACATGTTGTCACCTTTGTCCAGAGGACTCTTCAAACGAGGTATCATGGAAAGCGGTACGGCTTTCAGCGAATATTTCATTGCGCAGAAAGATGAAAACATTCAACTGGCGCATCAGGTGGGTGCAATTAATAATGGTTTACACTGTTGTTCTGAGCCACAATTATAAGTTTGACATGGTTATGGAGTAATTACCGTCTTAACTAAGGCTTAAATACTTCATTATTCTGCAAGCAAGGCTATTTTATATTTTTGGTCGCCATTTTCCAAGATGGCGGCGGATTGAAAATCTTCCTTATTGAGTTGATATCACTTTAAATTAACCTCCCGGCAGAACCAGTTTCATATTCCTACGTAAAGCGGTTTGCATTGGGCAGGGCATTGTTTTATTTAAACATAAAATCTATAAAAACAAACACGAACCTGTTATTGTTATTAAGGAACAACGACTTAACGATTTCAAGTTAATGATTGACAATTAGACATTACCATTAGTCGTTATTTGTTTGACAACGTTTAGACTTAAATATTTTTTTCAGACAGGTCGGAATCTTAATTGTTCCAACACCTCGAACAACGACGCATTACTTCGCTGTTTAAGGAATGCTGACGCCACTACTCTAATTGCTAACGAACCCATAAAGAGGTTTATGCCATTCATATTTAAACCAGTTATAGACGGAAAGTTTTTCACCGAACATCCATGGACTACGTATCACGAGAACAAAGGGTCATGAACTACGACGTCCTGATGGGAACCGTCAAAAACGAGGGGATGTTATTCCAGTGTATGGTGTACCCATTGGTCTACGCGCCACTTTTCAACGTAGCGGGGCCGTATCACGAAGAATTTGTTAAAATCATCAAGTTTTATTTGCCAAGTCAGTGCGATTCTTTGCACAAAAGCGTGGAAAGGTTGTACACAGACTGGAGAAATTATAACAATACAAACAGTAAGCTAATGGTAATGAAAAGTAATGCGAATGAAGGTGTCAAAGGCCATTTCAGAGTTAACCTATCCTTGAAGTCCATTATCCCAGTGGTTTAAATTAAGATTATTATCCCTGTCTTGAAGGTCATAGGGTTATTCCCAAGGTTACGGGCAGGTCCATGGTTATGACATTTTAAGCAAAAACTACCTTTCTATAGGTACACTTCAGAGTGGCGACGATTTAATGTCGGATTTCTGGTTTAACTGTCCCACGGAAATGGCCCTAGACATGTACACGAAATCAGGATCGAGAGTTTACAACTACTATTTCACACATCGTTCTCGGAATATCGATTACGTTAAGTGGTTAGGAACGCCACATACTGAAGAACTAAGGTTAAAGAGAAATAAATACTCCAAATTATGAAGACCTCATTTAAATCTAGGAGTGTTACAATATTGTAATTAAATTTGAGCAGGTATTTAATGGGAGAAGTTACGAGAGAGTCAAAATACGATGAGGAAGATAAGGCTTTTGCTTATAGTTTAATGCGTTACTGGGCTAATTTTGCTAGAACTGGGTGAGTACAAGTCAATTCTATAAGCGTAATGAAATTCTGATCAGATCAATATTATTTTCTGAACAGTGATCCAAATATATCACCGATCGGTTCAAAAAGTATCGAATCAAAAACTACGTGGCCTCGATACACGCAACAGAATAAATCAGTGTTCGTGTTAAAACCAGGGAATAACAAGGAAATTTTTCAGAGATTCAGAACTGAACGTTGCGCGTTTTGGATCGAAAAATACCCTGAATATAAGAGATCAAAACCAGGCGCATGTCCCAAAATATAACGCTGAAAATGCACGAATCATTAGCAAAAGAAGGCTTCGCGTAATTAATATGTTATTTATCATTTTCACGTCACGCGGTATCTGCTAGCATATTTAATTTTACTTTTTTCGCTTTTCCAAACTTGGCAAACGTTTCCTAAACATCCATTATGGAAATGGTTACCGCTTACAACCTTAGAAATGAAGAAAAACCATTAGAAAATCGTTCCTATCATAATACTCGCGAAATCTCCATAGCTAACTTATTATATATTGCAAGCACGTACATTCTCTCAATATCAACAAAAATGTATTCAAAAAATCATTTGAATAAATATGCCAAAAAAATCAAATCTACAAAGATACGAAACCTTACAATTACTTTGTTTTGATAAGTTTTATATTGAAAGGCGAGGGGATAAACCTTGAAATATTGTCAAAAAGTATTCAATTATTTTTTCAATAGTGGTGAACATTTTATTTCCTTCAAAAGTTTTGGTAAGTATAGCTTCGGAAACCATTTTAATTAATGATGAAAGTGTCATACATACGAAAAGAAAAAAAATGAACCTTTATACAAAAGAGCTATTTTTCATTAAAGTGTCAACTTTCGTGAATCTCAGTCTATGATTATCTCCGCTTATTAAACGTAGAAGGAACTTTTTCTTAAAAATGTAGGTCTTATCGAGGACTTACACGCTCACTTAAATCAACTGTTTCCTTATTATATATTTATGGTGTGATAGTTCGGGTTGGGTTAGGTTAAATTTTAATGGGGGGGGGGGTGAGATTTCTACAGGGCTTCTTTTGCAGGCTTAAGGGGTTAGATTAGGTTACGTAAGGTTCGATGAGGGTGGGTCAGGTTTCAACCGAGTTAACTTAACCCATCGTTGAATGTTAAATGTTATGGTTCTCAATTTAACTAATATATGCAAAATATACGTTTTAGACAGAGTTACTATTAATGGTATTTTTAAAATAAAAGAAAAAGGTGGAGGAATATGCTTTGTTTAAACCAAGGTTGAGAATGGCATGGTAAGATTAAGTATTTAAGGTTTATCGCGACTTCGAGTCATGTTAGTTCAAAATGCAGAGGGGCCGGTTATTGTTGCTAGCGTTCCTTCTGCAGGGGTGTCTCCAAATAGTGTCATCATGCATTGCCCATATCGAAGACGGGTACTTGAGCGGTTCCATTTTGTATACCTCAACAGGAAAGCCAGTCGAGTCATACCGCGGTATACCCTACGCTGTACCACCACTTGACCAACTACGATTCAAGAATCCAGTACCGTTTGGTTCATGGAATGGTTACTTGGACGCGACGCGTTACGGCAAATCATGCCAGCAACAACCTTACACAATCTTTAAAGGGGTTCCGGGATTGGAGAGATTCATCCCAAGGACGGGTTTCAGCGAGGATTGTTTGACTTTGAACGTATTTGTTCCTAATCCAAGACCCATTAACGCCCCAGTTATGGTGTTCATACACGGTGGTGGATTCTCGATTGGTAGTTCGTCAGTGGTATATTTCGATGGCTCGGAATTGGCCGGTGTTGAAAACGTTATTATTGTTTCCATGAATTACAGGTGAAGAAAGAAGTTTAAGTTGAAATAATTGTATTTATAATGCGAACTCTTTTTCAGGTTAGCGTCTCTGGGTTTCTTAAATTTGGACCATCCCGACGTTGACCCAAATTGCGGTTTGATGGACCAATTACTTGCATTGAAATGGGTTGAAAGGAATATTAGGGGATTCGGGGGAAATCCCAACGAGATTACGTTGTTCGGGAACAGTGCAGGGGCCATGAGTGTTGGATGGCATATGTTATCACCTTTGTCCAGAGGATTCTTCAAAAGAGGTATCATGGAAAGTGGTACGGCTTTCAGCGAATTTTTCATAGCTCAGAAAGATGAAAACATTCAATTGGCCCATCAGGTTGGTGGAATTTAATGAATATGGTTGATGATAATGGTTGATAATTAGTTCTAATTGTTAATAAAATTATTAAAAATTTTAAATATTCTTAGACCGGGCGGAATCTTAACTGTTCCGACACCTCGAACAAGAACGCTTTATTGCACTGTTTAAGGAATATTGACGCTACCACTCTAATCGCGAACGAACCAGTTAAAGCGTTTATGCCATTCATATTTAAACCAGTTATAGACGGAAAGTTTTTCACCGAACATCCCTGGACTACGTATCACGAGAACAAAAGGGTCACGAACTACGACGTCCTGATGGGAACCGTCAAAAACGAGGGGATGTTATTCCAATGCTTGGTGAACCCCTTGGTTTACTCGCCACTTTCTAATGCAGTGAATCCGTATCACGAAGAGTTCGTTAATATCATTAAGTTTTATTTGCCGAATCAAGGCGATTGTTTGCGCGAGAGTTTGGAAACCTTGTATACTGACTGGAGAAATTATAACAATACAAACAGTAAGTGAACAGTAGTCAAAAGAGAGTTGGTTTAGTATAATATCAATATTGTAGCTCATAAATTGACCTACGACTTCGAAGTATCATGGTAAAGGCATTTTACTCAGAACTATATTCCTAGGCACACTTAAGAGTGGAGACGACTTCGTGTCGGATTTATGGTTTAACTGTCCGACGGAAATGGCCCTAGACATGTACACGAAATCAGGCTCGAAAGTTTACAACTATTATTTCACACATCGTTCACGGAATATAGACTTTGTTCCGTGGGTTGGAACGCCACATACAGACGAACTCAGGCTAGTAATGTTTTCTAATAGAGTTTTATATATGATAGGCTTGTGGGAGTTTCAATATTGTAATTAATTTTGAACAGGTATTTAATGGGGGAAGTTACGAGAGAGTCAAAATACGAAGAGGAAGATAAGGTCTTTGCTTATAGTTTAATGCGTTATTGGGCTAATTTTGCGAGAACCGGGTAAGTAGAAGGACTTCAAAAGTATCATATAAGTGTAATAAAATTCTGATCAGTTCAATATTATTTTCTGAGCAGTGATCCAAATATATCACCGATCAGTTCCAAAAGTACGGAATCAAAAACCACGTGGCCTCGATACACGCAACAGAATAAATCGGTGTTTGTATTAAAACCAGGGAATAACAAGGAAATTTTCCAGAGATTCAGAACTGAACGTTGCGCGTTTTGGATCGAAAAATATCCCGAATTTAAGCCTAGCCTCCTTAAAATGAAGTATTATTTCTCCTAGAACATTTAGCTTTTCTAGCTTGCCCAAACTGCGGAAACATTTTCTAAGACTTAAATTATAGAAAAATGTCCCCATTTGAGGCATCCCAGGGATTAGACTACGTTTCATAAAACACGGTAGATTTTTGTCTGAAAGTTTATAAGCACTTAGAGACTCTGTATATTCAAGAAAGATTTGTATAGTTATGGAAAAAAAGAAAAGAAAAAATTCAATAAAATATTTTGATAACAAATTCATATTTTACTATAAGATTACATTGTTTTGAGAGATTTAAAATTTGAAGGCAAGTCGATAGACCTTGAAATTTTGGCAGAAAATATAGTCAATTCTTTTCTTCAAAGGAGGTGTTTAATTTCCTCCAGAAGTCGTACTAAGTATATCCTTGAAAACACTTTTAATTAATTATACAAGTGACATACGAAGTGAAATAAACTTCTACACAAAAAAAGTTGTTTTTTTTTCATAAAAGTGTCAACTTTTGCGATTCGCAAATTTATGCGTTATAGCCTTATATAATGTGTAAGGAAATGTTTCTTAATAAATATATATTTTATTATGTAATTGCAGGGCCAGTCAAATTCAATTTAATTAAATGTGAATTGTTATTGTGGAGCTGTGCCAGTTGGTACGGGCCCAAAGAACTTTATGTTGGATTGATTAAAATTAAAGATAATATAATCAAGTTATTAAGTCTTTCCGAGTTTCTACGGTATCAATACTGTCATCATAAATGTTACTGAATGATTAAACTGAACTTAAGCCTAGTTGATAAATTACAAACAGGTGAATTGAGACTTTTACAGGTTGATGACCAACCAAGCAATAATTCATCAAAACAATACTTTTACAACCTTATAGAAAAGTAACTGAAAACGATACAAAAAGTGGTTGAAAGGTAAAAAGCATTTTTGTAGAGGAATCAGTATCATAAACACATATCTGCTAGGTTTGAAAGAATGAAAGCCGTTGAAAGGAAAAATTAAATTTACCGCCACTAGATTAGTGTTTAAAAGTCACAGCTCATTCAGAGAGATAAACCAGTTTATTCAACCAGAGATATTTTGCACCCGGTAGCTACCCTGATTATCGTAGTCGTAAGTATTTAATATGGTTGGATGGGGGACAAATTGGACTATAAAATACTCAAAGGACATCCCCGTATCTCTAGTAGAAACAGAGTTACGAGCCTGCAAAGTATAGTCTAATGCATTTCCTATGGAGGGGTTTGTTTGTTTACGTTTTGCTTAATTACTCGGCCCCTGTTTGTCGTAGCCCAAAGATTTTAGTATGGTTAAATACGGGACAAATTGGACTATAACATACTCAAAAGACATCCCCGTATCTCTAGTAGAAACAGAGTTACGAGCCTGCAAAGTATAGTCTAATGCATTTCCTATGGAGGGGTTTGTTTGTTCATGTTTTGCTTAATTACTTGGCCCCTATTTTTTCGATCACTGAAAATAACGTATCTGTAGTGTAGTGGTTATCGCATCCGCCTTCCTCCCGGAAGGCCACAGGTTCGAAACCGCGAAGATTTTTTTCACTTTGCTTGGGAATTGTAAAGACCTTTATAATTATCCGAACATTAGTGTCAAGGTCACATTACTTACATCCCCGTATCTCTGGTAGAACCAGAGTTCCGAGCCTCCAAAATTTAGTCTAATGCATTTCCTATAAAGGGGTTTGTTTGTTCACGTTTTGCTTAATTACTTTGCCCCTGTTTTGTCGTAGCCTAAATTTTTAGTATGGTTAGATGGGGGACAAATTTGGCTATAACATACTCAAAGGACATCCCCGTATCTATACTAAAGCCAGAGCTACGAGCCTCGAAAGTCGGGTCAAATGCTATTCCGATGGAAGGAGTTATTTGTTTACTTTTTCCATAATTAATTGACCTTGTATTCTCGGTCACCCATAACAACTTATCTGTGGTGTAGTGGTTAACACATCCGCCTCACTCCCGGAAGGCCACAGGTTCGAAACCGCGAAGTTTTTTTTTTTTTTCACTTGGGAAATGTAAAGACCTTTATAATTATCCGAACATTTGTGTCAAGGTCACATTATTTACATCCCCGTACCTCTGGTAGAACCAGAGTTCCGAGCCTCCAAAATTTAGTCTAATGCATTTCCTATAGAGGGGTTTGTTTGTTCACGTTTTGCTTAATTACTTGGCCCCTGTTTGTCGTAGCCCTAAATTTTTAGTATGGTTAGATGGGGGACAAATTTGGCTATAACATACTCAAAGGACATCCCCGTATCTATACTAAAACCAGAGTTACGAGCCTCGAAATTCGGGTCAAATGCTTTTCCTATGGAGGGGTTGTTTGTTTACGTTTTGCTTAATTACTTGGCCCCTGTTTGTCGTAGCCCAAAATTTTTAGTATGGTTAGATGGGGGACAAATTGGGCTATAACATACTCAAAGGACATCCCCGTATCTATACTAAAACCAGAGTTACGAGCCTCGAAAGTCGGGTCAAATGCTTTTCCTATGGAGGGGTTGTTTGTTTACGTTTTGCTTAATTACTTGGCCCCTGTTTGTCGTAGCCCTATGTTTTTAGTATGGTTAGATGGGGGACAAAAAACACTATAACATACTCAAAGGACATCCCAGTATCTCTACTAGAACCAGAGTTACGAGCACCCAAAGTTGGGTCTAATGCTATTCCGATGGAAGGAGTTATTTGTTTACTTTTCCTTAATTACTCGGTCTTGTATTCTCGGTCACCCACGGTTAGTCTATAACATACTCAAAGGACATCCCCGTATCTCTGGAAGAACCAGAGTTCCGAGCCTCCAAAGTTGGGTCTAATGCTATTCCGATGGAAGGGGTTATTTGTTTACTTTTTCCTTAATTACTCGGCCTTGTATTCTCGGTCACCCATAACAACTTATCTGTGGTGTAGTGGTTAACACATCCGCATCACTCCCGGAAGGCCACAGGTTCGAAACCGCGAAGTTTTTTTTTCATTTGGGAAATGTAAAGACCTTTATAATTATCCGAACATTTGTGTCAAGGTCACATTATTTACATCCCCGTATCTCTGGTAGAACCAGAGTTCCGAGCCTCCAAAATTTAGTCTAATGCATTTCCTATAGAGGGGTTTGTTTGTTCACGTTTTGCTTAATTACTTTGCCCCGTTTTGTCGTAGCCTAAATTTTTAGTATGTTTAGATGGGGGACAAATTGGGCTATAACATACTCAAAGGGCATCCCCGTATCTATACTAGAACCAGAGCTACGAGCCTCCAAAGTCGGGTCAAATGCATTTCCTATGGAGGGGTTTGTTTCTTTACGTTTTGCTTAATTACTTGGCCCCTGTTTGTCGTAGCCCAAATTTTTAGTATGGTTAGATGGGGGACAAATTGGGCTATAACATACTCAAAGGGCATCCCCGTATCTATACTAAAACCAGAGTTACGAGCCTCGAAAGTCGGGTCAAATGCTTTTCCTATGGAGGGGTTGTTTGTTTACGTTTTGCTTAATTACTTGGCCCCTGTTTGTCGTAGCCCTATGTTTTTAGTATGGTTAGATGGGGGAAAAACTGCACTATAACGTACTCAAAGGACATCTAAGTATCTCTACAAGAACCAGAGTTACGAGCCTCCAAAGTCGGGTCAAATGCTTTTCCTATGGAGGGGTTGTTTGTTTACGTTTTGCTTAATTACTTGGCCCCTGTTTGTCGTAGCCCTATGTTTTTAGTATGGTTAGATGGGGGAAAAACTGCACTATAACGTACTCAAAGGACATCTAAGTATCTCTACAAGAACCAGAGTTTCGAGCCTCCAAGTTGGGTCTAATGCTATTCCGATGGAAGGAGTTATTTGTTTACTTTTCCTTAATTACACGGCCTTGTATTCTCGGTCACCCATAACAACTTATGTGTGGTGTATGGGTTAACACATCAGCCTCCCTCCCGGAAGGCCACAGGTTCGAAACCGCGAAGTTTTTTTTTTCACTTGGGAATTGTAAAGACCCTTATAATTATCCGAACATTAGTGTCAAGGTCACATTACTTACATCCCCGTATCTCTGGTAGAACCAGAGTTCCGAGCCTCCAAAATTTAGTCTAATGCATTTCCTATAGAGGGGTTTGTTTGTTTCACTTTTTGCTTAATTACTTTGCCCCTGTTTTGTCGTAGCCTAAATTTTTAGTATGGTTAGATGGGGGACAAATTGGGCTATAACATACTCAAGGACATCCCCGTATCTATACTAAAGCCAGAGTTACGAGCCTCGAAAGTCGGGTCAAATGCTTTTCCTATGGAGGGGTTGTTTGTTTACGTTTTGCTTAATTACTTGGCCCCTGTTTGTCGTAGCCCTATGTTTTTAGTATGGTTAGATGGGGGACAAAAACACTATAACATACTCAAAGGACATCCCAGTATCTCTACTAGAACCAGAGTTACGAGCCTCCAAAGTTGGTCTAATGCTATTCCGATGGAAGGAGTTATTTGTTTACTTTTCCTTAATTACTCGCCTTGTATTCTCGGTAACCCATTCAACTTATCTGTGGTGTAGTGGTTAACACATCCGCCTCCCTCCGGAAGGCCACAGTTTCGAAACCGCGAAGTTTTTTTTTTCACTTGGGAAATGTAAAGACCTTTATAATTATCCGAACATTAGTGTCTAGGTCACATTACTTACATCCCCGTATCTCTGGTAGAACCAGAGTTCCGAGCCTCGAAAATTTAGTCTAATGCATTTCCTATAGAGGGGTATGTTTGTTCACGTTTTGCTAATTACTTTGCCCCTGTTTTGTCGTAGCCTAAAATTTTTAGTATGGTTAGATGGGGGACAAATTGGGCTATAACATACTCAAAGGACATCCCCGTATCTATACTAAAGCCAGAGTTACGAGCCTCGAAAGTCGGGTCAAATGCTTTTCCTATGGAGGGGTTGTTGGTTTACGTTTTGCTTAATTACTTGGCCCCTGTTTGGCGTAGCCCTATGTTTTTAGTATGGTTAGATGGGGGACAAATTGGGCTATAACATACTCAAAGGACATCCCCGTATCTCTACTAGAACCAGAGTTACGAGCACCCAAGTTGGGTCAAATGCTATTCCGATGGAAGGAGTTATTTGTTTACTTTTCCTTAATTACTCGGCCTTGTATTCTCGGTCACCCATAACAACTTATCTGTGGTGTAGTGGTTAACACATCCGCCTCACTCCCGGAAGGCCACAGGTTCGAAACCGCGAAGTTTTTTTTTTCACTTGGGAAATGTAAAGACCTTTATAATTATCCGAACATTTGTGTCAAGGTCACATTATTTACATCCCCGTATCTCTGAAGAACCAGAGTTCCGAGCCTCCAAAATTTAGTCTAATGCATTTCCTATAGAGGGGTTTTGTTGTTCACGTTTTGCTTAATTACTTTGCCCCTGTTTTGTCGTAGCCTAAATTTTTAGTATGGTTAGATGGGGACAAATGGGCTATAACATACTCAAAGGACATCCCCGTATCTATACTAAAACCAAAGTTACGAGCCTCCAAAGTCGGGTCAAATGCATTTCCTATGGAGGGGTTTGTTTCTTCTTTACGTTTTGCTTAATTACTTGGCCCCTGTTTGTCGTAGCCCAAAATTTTAGTATGGTTAGATGGGGGACAAATTGGGCTATAACATACTCAAAGGACATCCCCGTATCTATACTAAAGCCAGAGTTACGAGCCTCGAAAGTCGGGTCAAATGCTTTTCCTATGGAGGGGTTGTGGTTTACGTTTTGCTTAATTACTTGGCCCCTGTTTGGCGTAGCCCTATGTTTTTAGTATGGTTAGATGGGGGACAAATTGGGCTATAACATACTCAAAGGACATCCCCGTATCTCTACTAGAACCAGAGTTTACGAGCCTCCAAAGTCGGGTCAAATGCTATTCCGATGGAAGGAGTTATTTTTTTTTTTTTCCATAATTACTCGGCCTTGTATTCTCGGTCACCCATAACAACTTATCTGTGGTGTAGTGGTTAACACATCCGCCTCACTCCCGGAAGGCCACAGGTTCGAAACCGCGAAGTTTTTTTTTTTTTTCACTTGGGAAATGTAAAGACCTTTATAATTATCCGAACATTTGTGTCAAGGTCACATTATTTACATCCCCGTATCTCTGGAAGAACCAGAGTTCCGAGCCTCCAAAATTTAGTCTAATGCATTTCCTATAGAGGGGTTTGTTTGTTCACGTTTCCTTAATTACTTTGCCCCTGTTTTGTCGTAGCCTAAATTTTTAGTATGGTTACATGGGGGACAAATTGGGCTATAACATACTCAAAGGACATCCCCGTATCTATACTAAAACCAAAGTTACGAGCCTCCAAAGTCGGGTCAAATGCATTCCTATGGAGGGTTTGTTTCTTTACGTTTTGCTTAATTACTTGGCCCCTGTTTGTCGTAGCCCAAAATTTTAGTATGGTTAGATGGGGACAAATTGGGCTATAACATACTCAAAGGACATCCCCGTATCTATACTAAAGCCAGAGTTACGAGCCTCGAAAGTCGGGTCAAATGCTTTTCCTATGGAGGGGTTGTTGGTTTACGTTTTGCTTAATTACTTGGCCCTGTTTGGCGTAGCCCTATGTTTTATATGGTTTAGATGGGGGACAAATTGGGCTATAACATACTCAAAGGACATCCCCGTATCTCTACTAGAACCAGAGTTACGAGCCTCCAAAGTCGGGTCAAATGCTATTCCGATGGAAGGAGTTATTTGTTTACTTTTTCCATAATTACTCGACCTTGTATTCTCGGTTCACCCATAACACTTATCTGTGGTGTAGTGGTTACACATCCGCCCACTCCCGGAAGGCCACAGGTTCGAACCGCGAAGTTTTTTTTTTTTTTTTTCACTTGGGAAATGTAAAGACCTTTATAATTATCCGAACATTTGTGTCAAGGTCACATTATTTACATCCCCGTATCTCTGGAAGAACCAGAGTTCCGAGCCTCCAAAATTTAGTCTAATGCATTTCCTATAGAGGGGTTTGTTTGTTCACGTTTTGCTTAATTACTTTGCCCCTGTTTTGTCGTAGCCTAAATTTTTAGTATGGTTAGATGGGGGACAAATTGGGCTATAACATACTCAAGGACTTCCCCGTATCTATACTAAAACAAAGTTACGAGCCTCCAAAGTCGGGTCAAATGCATGTCCTATGGAGGGTTTGTTTCTTTTTACGTTTTGCTTAATTACTAGGCACCTGTTTTTTCGATCACGAAGAATAACATTCTGTAGTGTAGTGGTTATCGCATCCGCCTCACTCCCGGAAGGCCACAGGTTCGAAACCGCGAAGTTTTTTTTTTCATTTGGGAAATGTAAAGACCTTTATAATTATCCGAACATTTGTGTCAAGGTCACATTATTTACATCCCCGTATCTCTGGTAGAACCAGAGTTCCGAGCCTCCAAAATTTAGTCTAATGCATTCCTATAGAGGGGTTTGTTTGTTCACGTTTTGCTTAATTACTTTGCCCCGTTTTGTGTCATATTTAACCGTAGCCTAAATTTTTAGTATGTTTAGATGGGGGACAAATTGGGCTATAACATACTCAAAGGGCATCCCCGTATCTATACTAGAACCAGAGCTACGAGCCTCCAAAGTCGGGCCAAATGCATTTCCCATGGAGGGGTTTGTTTCTTTACGTTTTGCTTAATTACTTGGCCCCTGTTTGTCGTAGCCCAAATTTTTTAGTATGGTTAGATGGGGGACAAATTGGGCTATAACATACTCAAAGGGCATCCCCGTATCTATACTAAAACCAGAGTTACGAGCCTCGAAAGTCGGGTGAAATGCTTTTCCTATGGAGGGGTTGTTTGTTTACGTTTTGCTTAATTACTTGGCCCTGTTTGTCGTAGCCCTATGTTTTGTATGGTTAGATGGGGGAAAAACTTGCACTATAACGTACTCAAAGGACATCTAAGTATCTCTACAAGAACCAGAGTTACGAGCCTCCAAAGTCGGGTCAAATGCTTTTCCTATGGAGGGGTTGTTTGTTTACGTTTTGCTTAATTACTTGGCCCCTGTTTGTCGTAGCCCTATGTTTTTAGGACGGTTAGATGGGGGGAAAAAACACTATAACATACTCAAAGGACATCCCCGTATGTCTCTACTAGAACCAGAGTTACGAGCCTCCAAAGTTGGGTCTAATGCTATTCCGATGGAAGGAGTTATTTGTTTACTTTTCCTTAATTACACGGCCTTGTATTCTCGGTCACCCATAACAACTTATGTGTGGTGTATGGGTTACACATCCGCCTCCCTCCCGGAAGGCCACAGGTTCGAAACCGCGAAGTTTTTTTTTTTTCACTTGGGAAATGTAAAGACCTTTAAAATTATCCGAACATTTGTGTCAAGGTCACATTATTTACATCCCCGTATCTCTGGTAGAACCGGAGTTCCGAGCCTCCAAATTTAGTCTAATGCATTTCCTATAGAGGGGTTTGTTTGTTCACGTTTTGCTTAATTACTTGGCCCCTGTTTTGTCGTAGCCTAATTTTTAGTATGGTTAGCTGGGGGACAAATTGGGCTATAACATACTCAAAGGACATCCCCGTATCTATACTAAAACCAAAGTTACGAGCCTCCAAAGTTGGGTCAAATGCATTTCCTATGGAGGGGTTTGTTTCTTTACGTTTTGCTTAATTACTTGGCCCCTGTTTGTCGTTGCCCAAATTTTTAGTACGGTTAGATGGCGGACAAATTGGGCTATAACATACTCAAAGGACATCCCCGTATCTCTACTAGAACCAGAGTTACGAGCCTCCAAAGTCGGGTCAAATGCTTTTCCTATGGAGGGGTTGTTTGTTTACGTTTTGCTTAATTACTTGGCCCCTGTTTGTCGTAGCCCTATGTTTTTACGATGGTTAGATGGGGGACAAAAAAACTATACCATACTCAAAGGACATCCCCGTATCTATAATAAAACCCAGTTACGAGCCTCGAAAGTCGGGTCAAATGCTTTTCCTATGGAGGGGTTGTTTGTTTACGTTTTGCTTAATTACTTGGCCCCTGTTTGTCGTAGCCCTATGTTTTTAGTATGGTTAGATGGGGGAAAAACTGCACTATAACGTACTCAAAGGACATCTAAGTATCTCTACTAGAACCAGAGTTTCGAGCCTCCAAAGTTGGGTCTAATGCTATTCCGATGGAAGGAGTTATTTGTTTACTTTTCCTTAATTACACGGCCTTGTATTCTCGGTCACCCATAACAACTTATGTGTGGTGTATGGGTTAACACATCAGCCTCCCTCCCGGAAGGCCACAGGTTCGAAACCGCGAAGTTTTTTTTTTTTCACTTGGGAATTGTAAAGACCTTTATAATTATCCGAACATTAGTGTCAAGGTCACATTACTTACATCCCCGTATCTCTGGTAGAACCAGAGTTCCGAGCCTCCAAAATTTAGTCTAATGCATTTCCTATAGAGGGGTTTGTTTGTTCACGTTTTTGCTTAATTACTTGGCCCCTGTTTTGTCGTAGCCTAAATTTTTAGTATGGTTAGATGGGGGACAAATTGGGCTATAACATACTCAAAGGACATCCCCGTATCTATACTAAAGCCAGAGTTACGAGCCTCGAAAGTCGGGTCAAATGCTTTTCCTATGGAGGGGTTTTTGTTTACGTTACGTTTTGCTTAATTACTTGGCCCCTGTTTGTCGTAGCCCTATGTTTTTAGTATGGTTAGATGGGGGACAAAAAACACTATAACATACTCAAAGGACATCCAGTATCTCTACTAGAACCAGAGTTACGAGCCTCCAAAGTTGGGTCTAATGCTATTCCGATGGAAGGAGTTATTTGTTTACTTTTCCTTAATTACTCGGCCTTGTATTCTCGGTAACCCATATCAACTTATCTGTGGTGTAGTGGTTAACACATCCGCCTCCCTCCCGGAAGGCCACAGGTTCGAAACCGCGAAGTTTTTTTTTTTTCACTTGGGAAATGTAAAGACCTTTATAATTATCCGAACATTAGTGTCTAGGTCACATTACTTACATCCCCGTATCTCTGGTAGAACCAGAGTTCCGAGCCTCGAAAATTTAGTCTAATGCATTTCCTATAGAGGGGTTTGTTTGTTCACGTTTTGCTTAATTACTTTGCCCCTGTTTTGTCGTAGCCTAAATTTTTAGTATGGTTAGATGGGGGACAAATTGGGCTATAACATACTCAAAGGACATCCCCGTATCTATACTAAAGCCAGAGTTACGAGCCTCGAAAGTCGGGTCAAATGCTTTTCCTATGGAGGGGTTGTTGGTTTACGTTTTGCTTAATTACTTGGCCCCTGTTTGGCGTAGCCCTATGTTTTTAGTATGGTTAGATGGGGGACAAATTGGGCTATAACATACTCAAAGGACATCCCCGTATCTCTACTAGAACCAGAGTTACGAGCACCCAAAGTTGGGTCTAATGCTATTCCGATGGAAGGAGTTATTTGTTACTTTTCCTTAATTACTCGGCCTTGTATTCTCGGTCACCCATAACAACTTATCTGTGGTGTAGTGGTTAACACATCCGCCTCACTCCCGGAAGGCCACAGGTTCGAAACCGCGAAGTTTTTTTTTTTTTCACTTGGGAAATGTAAAGACCTTTATAATTATCCGAACATTTGTGTCAAGGTCACATTATTTACATCCCCGTATCTCTGGAAGAACCAGAGTTCCGAGCCTCCAAATTTAGTCTAATGCATTTCCTATAGAGGGGTTTGTTTGTTCACGTTTTGCTTAATTACTTGCCCCTGTTTGTCGTAGCCTAAATTTTTAGTATGGTTAGATGGGGGACAAATTGGGCTATAACATACTCAAAGGACATCCCCGTATCTATACTAAAACCAAAGTTACGAGCCTCCAAAGTCGGGTCAAATGCATGTCCTATGGAGGGGTTTGTTTCTTTACGTTTTGCTTAATTACTTGGCCCCTGTTTGTCGTAGCCCAAAATTTTTTAGTATGGTTAGATGGGGGACAAATTGGGCTATAACATACTCAAAGGACATCCCCGTATCTATACTAAGCCAGAGTTACGAGCCTCGAAAGTCGGGTCAAATGCTTTTCCTATGGAGGGGTTGTTGGTTTACGTTTTGCTTAATTACTTGGCCCCTGTTTGGCGTAGCCCTATGTTTTTAGTATGGTTAGATGGGGGACAAATTGGGCTATAACATACTCAAAGGACATCCCCGTATCTCTACTAGAACCAGAGTTACGAGCCTCCAAAGTCGGGTCAAATGCTATTCCGATGGAAGGAGTTATTTGTTTACTTTTTCCATAATTACTCGACCTTGTATTCTCGGTCACCCATAACAACTTATCTGTGGTGTAGTGGTTAACACATCCGCCTCACTCCCGGAAGGCCACAGGTTCGAAACCGCGAAGTTTTTTTTTTTTTTTCACTTGGGAAATGTAAAGACCTTTATAATTATCCGAACATTTGTGTCAAGGTCACATTATTTACATCCCCGTATCTCTGGAAGAACCAGAGTTCCGAGCCTCCAAAATTTAGTCTAATGCATTTCCTATAGAGGGGTTTGTTTGTTCACGTTTTGCTTAATTACTTTGCCCCTGTTTGTCGTAGCCTAAATTTTTAGTATGGTTACATGGGGGACAAATTGGGCTATAACATACTCAAAGGACATCCCCGTATCTATACTAAAACCAAAGTTACGAGCCTCCAAAGTCGGGTCAAATGCATGTCCTATGGAGGGGTTTGTTTCTTTACGTTTTGCTTAATTACTTGGCCCCTGTTTGTCGTAGCCCAAAATTTTTAGTATGGTTAGATGGGGGACAAATTGGGCTATAACATACTCAAAGGACATCCCCGTATCTATACTAAAGCCAGAGTTACGAGCCTCGAAAGTCGGGTCAAATGCTTTCCTATGGAGGGGTTGTTGGTTTACGTTTTGCTTAATTACTTGGCCCCTGTTTGGCGTAGCCCTATGTTTTAGTATGGTTAGATGGGGGACAAATTGGGCTATAACATACTCAAAGGACATCCCCGTATCTCTACTAGAACCAGAGTTACGAGCCTCCAAAGTCGGGTCAAATGCTTTCCGATGGAAGGAGTTATTTTTTACTTTTTCCATAATTACTCGACCTTGTATTCTCGGTCACCCATAACAACTTATCTGTGGTGTAGTGGTTAACACATCCGCCTCACTCCCGGAAGGCCACAGGTTCGAAACCGCGAAGTTTTTTTTTTTTTTTCACTTGGGAAATGTAAAGACCTTTATAATTATCCGAACATTTGTGTCAAGGTCACATTATTTACATCCCGTATCTCTGGAAGAACCAGAGTTCCGAGCCTCCAAATTTAGTCTAATGCATTTCCTATAGAGGGGTTGTTTGTTCACGTTTTGCTTAATTACTTTGCCCCTGTTTTGTCGTAGCCTAAATTTTTAGTATGGTTACATGGGGGACAAATTGGGCTATAACATACTCAAAGGACTTCCCCGTATCTATACTAAAACCAAAGTTACGAGCCTCCAAAGTCGGGTCAAATGCATGTCCTATGGAGGGGTTTTTGTTTCTTTACGTTTTGCTTAATTACTTGGCCCCTGTTTGTCGTAGCCCAAATTTTTAGTATGGTTAGATGGGGGACAAATTGGGCTATAACATACTCAAAGGACATCCCCGTATCTATACTAAAGCCAGAGTTACGAGCCTCGAAAGTCGGGTCAAATGCTTTTCCTATGGAGGGGTTGTTGGTTTAAGTTTTGCTTAATTACTTGGCCCCTGTTTGGCGTAGCCCTATGTTTTTAGTATGGTTAGATGGGGGACAAATTGGGCTATAACATACTCAAAGGACATCCCCGTATCTCTACTAGAACCAGAGTTACGAGCCTCCAAAGTTGGGTCAAATGCTTTTCCTATGGAGGGGTTTGTTTGTTCACGTTTTGCTTAATTACTCGGCCCCTGTTTGTCGTAACCCAAAGTTTATAGTATGGTTAGATGGGGGACAAATAGCCCCTTCCAAATATGACGTTTTTTTAGCTCCAAGTGCGCATGCGCGAAGAACTTAAACAACAAGATGCACAAGGCAGTCAAACTTTTTGGAAGGGGCTATTGGACTATACGCGCCGAGGATTGAGAGGTTAACTAACACGCAGCGCCTCTAGCGGACTGAATTTAAAACTCTTGGCGGGAAGTTCGCGAATGGTAGATTGGCAGTTTAAAAATGGGGAGCGCTACAATTATAATACGTCGCATTTTTAGCATTAGAAGGTTTACAAAATTATTTTAGGGATTCTATCGTCGAAAAGTCTAAAATCTAACGTAAGAAATGTTTGTAAACCAAACGAAGTTAATACCGAAGGCTCAGGGAAATTCCTGTAACTAAGCAAGCTTATGATATTACCATCAATGTAATGTTCAAATTAAATAAATATGTTTATATGCAAGTTAATTAAATTAAGTGCTTCTATTTTTGAGGTTAACTGTACCTATTTACATCTCGTAGGCGTTGTGTACATTTAATTTGGGTGTTGGATTACATAAGATAATGGCCAAAACTTACTTTTTCTCTTTAAGCGCGTTAATTCATTCATTTCTTTTTAATACAATGAATTCTAGAACTTCGAAAATGGGTAAAATTTCACCCCTTCTGGGGATTTCACTAATAATTTCCACAAGTAACTACATAACAACCCTATGCTCCATTTAAAGACGCGGTCATTTCCCCGCCAATTTGTTCTTCTAAATTCCGCTAGGTGGCGAACGCGGCGCCTCGCTCGGCGCGTATAACATACTCAAAGGACTCACCGTATCTCTAGTAGAAACAGAGTTACGAGCCTGCAAAGTATAGTCTAATGCATTTCCTATGGAGGGGTTTGTTTGTTACGCTTTGCTTAATTACTCGGCCCTGTTTGTCGTAGCCCAAATCTTTTATTTGGTTAGATGGGGGACAAATTGGACTATTACATACTCAAAGGACATCCCCGTATCTCTAGTAGAAACAGAGTTAGGAGCCTCCAAAGTTTAGTGTAATGCTATTCCTATGGAGGGCGTTGTTTGTTTTTTTGCTTAATTACTCGGCCCCTGTTTTGTCGTAGCCCTAAGTTTTTAGTATGGTTCGATGGGGAACTCAATGCGCCTTTCCCTTCCCCTCCCCTCCGTTCCCTTCTCCGATTCTTCCCCGGTCTGTCCCTTCCCCGTCCCGTCCCTGTCCCATCCCTTCCTCGGCTCTTCCAGGTCCCGTCCCTTCCTTCCCGAAAAAATAGGAAAAATTATAAAATATAGGAATGTGGTCACCCTGATATTATTTGATACTACACCTGAATGCCTTTGTTATGAGAGAATGAACTGAACTGCACTGAGTTAATAAACAGAAATTATAGTAGACGACGTGTGTTGTCACCAAGGCTCATCAAGGTCTTGAAGAAGTCGACTTTTAATTCTCGCGAAAAGGGGTGGAACGGAAACTAGGTAATAGATTAAATAAATTTCGACTGGTTTAAGGATAATTTCATAGACGTTTAACCCATTTCCCAAGTATCCAAGCGGAAGACCAAGATTTAAAACCGTAAGTGAAAAATTTATAATTAGGGCATTGACCATATTTGTTTTACCTTATGTGATTAAATAAAGCAAAGTGGGTTAGTCAAAGTTCGTTATAAATTTAATTATTTCATAGAAATCTAGAAAATAAGATATTAGGGTTCCATTCTACTACGTGGCTAAGATGGAAATAAAATCTATTGACATTTTAACATTTTTGTTGCCAATCGCGCAAATTTTAGTGGGGTTTCTGTCACAAAAAGCTATAACTCCTATTGATTGACAACTGTAGATAAATCAATCAGAGTCATAATTTAAAGGGAATCTCACCTAAATCTTATTTGTAACCTAAATCACTTTGTTATACTCTTAAATACCTGTGGAGTTACGTTTGGAAGTTCTAGCTACCTTTGACTTAGGTTATAAGATTTTTACTGCTAAAGTACTTATTTGTTATTGATAAGAGACCCCCCCCATAACGAACTCCTCTAAGGTTATATTCCCTTTAAATGTACACAACGTGTTAATTCATTAGTTTGCATGCAGTTTGTTCATTGGTAAATACATAATCCATGGACCGGATGGCCTTATCTTAGTCTTTTAAAGCAACGAGTTCTATCAGATTCAGATAGTATTGTTGGTTATTGCTAATTCTTTAACCGATTTTAATCAATTTCAAGTAGGCGTATATCAAAGTTCATTGTTTCTTTTTAAAAATAGATGAGTTGCTAGTTTTAACACACAATATTTTGCTGGTAGATGTAATTTTTTTGTTACTTCATTATAATAATTAAATGCTAAACATTATAGTATAAATATTTATTACAATACCATGGGACTTTATTTCTAAATATAAATGAAAAGAAACAGACTGGGCATCTAATATTATTAAAACCATTTAAATGCTGCTTCTCTATGGAGGAAAGGCGCAGGGGCTTTAGTTTACTTCAAAATTCTATACACTAATATTAAATTTAAATGTAATGATTTAGTACAAAGTTTACTTCTATTTCTTTTTAATGACTTTAAGGAGGAAGTTGATAGTGTATAATACTTTGAACTTTAAGCCTAAAAACATATTGCCGAAGAAGTTTACATATAAGAAATTTTCCTAAGATAAGCAACAAAATAAGTTTAATCAAATGATAGTTTGTGTGTGTTTTTTTTAACCAAAATATCCTTGAAAGATTTCCATTTTTTTAATCAAATATCTTTTCGGAAAGAAATATATATATTTGTGTCCTTCA